>WSZQ02067296.1:26997-64439 GCA_019419845.2 Weissflogia rhopalogaster
TTTTAATAGTCCTTCGAAAATTAGCAATGATAGGTCGTTGAACTACAATCCTGACCATCCAATTGTTTGCTTCCGAAGCAACTTGTCAATTCAAACTCCCCGAATTGGTGTCCTACTCTACTTGGAACTCGTTAGTACTAAACTTCGATGATCCAATTTCGCCGCTACTCCGTATTTCAGGTCTTACTCCCTCCTAACTTTCCTCCTACATATTCCCACTTACATTACGTACAACTACTATATGCAGGCGGAACTATCATTCCAGCTTTACAGCCACTGTCAGTATGAAAACCCACTTTGTCCCAGTTACCCCAATTCCAGCCAGTTATTACGGACTTATCTTAATGCGCTGCTATGCAGATACAGTTACAGGTTTAGCTTTAACCACACAAAACACCAACCGCTCCTTCCCATTGTCCCAGTATCAGAATAGTGTTGATATATCCCTTAGATAAACCAGCTTTGCCCTCCGATAAAATATAGTTGGCAATCAATTATCTGATGGGATCTATTCAAAATCCGTCAGCTCACACTCTCCTTGATGCGCCGCATGAATGCCAGTGTAGTGTTCGTGTGTCCGACGGCACTAATAGTATTTATTCAGCAGTTATTCCAGCCGTGTCCAGGTGCGGTCGTTGGAAATTGATAGCCATTCAATAAATGCGAGCGGCGGCGGTGGTGGCGCTCTGCCGATATAGATAACGACCGGCAGCGCTTTGCACACCAGCGTGTAAGCTTTTACACCAGCGTGGAGCGGCGTACAAAAAGCGATGACTGATTGATTGAGAGTGATTTCATGTTTCTTTGAGCCGCTGCGCGTACAACGGCCCGCCGGCACGCGAATCCACACCGAAGAAACCATCCACACAAGGGCTGCCTGGCGGCGAGTGACGCTGAAGGTGTGTGGGTGATTGCCAAAGTGCCTCTTACAAGTGTTGTCCAGATAACACTCTCTTCGCAGGCCGTCCGCAGGAAGTCTCTGCTCCGAACCCCCGCGGCTGTCCTCGTCCCACGCCTAGCACTCCAACCCACTCTTCTCCCACTTTCCTGGGCTATTGATTTTCGTTTAAACGTACTTAAGATAATTGAAAGAGATTTGGCCGAAGGACTTTCTCTAACAAGTCGTCTTTGGGTTTGTATGTGCACGACCACCCAAGTTCCCCGAACATTTAAGTAATTGCCGTTTAGGACCAAGAACCAAACTCTAGGTAAGTAAACAAGATTGTCTATTTATTATGTTCTCTATGGAACCTTAGGATCACGACTTATGGGATACTGAGTAAAACAAGAATTATCTATTGATTATGTCCTCTATAAAATTCTAGAACTAACACTTGAGCAGTCTAGAACCAATCACTGCCCATACAAGGAATGAGCAGATCTTTCCATACCGAGGAAACTCCAATTTATGTGATACCTAGTGAAACAAGAGGCAAAGGACTACATATTTCCAAATTAAAGTTCCTATTAGTCTAATTTATGGAGTAGTCATATTTCTGGAATTCTTAAAATTCGAGAACTACAACTTTAAAAGAACTAATCAAAGTTCTACACCAGTTATAATGAGATCTTTCTAAATTGAAAAAAGAATCATTGAAGGATAACGGAATGTAGCATTACCTTTCAAGTTGAAAGAACAGGTAAAACCTAAAAACAGAGTTGTTCAACATGCACAATCGGATAAACCCGATTAGATTTCCGCCTTTCGGGAAATCGTAGCATGCAATCCTTAGCTCCATTCCAACTCGCCCCCAATCAGACCCATATCAATTAAGACCTTCCCCACTTTAGTAGTTATACTTCGCAACTTGAATATAATTGCTCATTTAAGAATCTCAGAAGCCTCAACCTAAATCAAAAAAAAGTTCCCTATTCAACTGGTTCCTTTTAACCTTTCAAATTTCAACTTGCCTTCTCCATCTCACCCTCCACCCCACCGATCACTGGTTTTGGGTATCTGCGTCTATTTTCTGGAGGAGTGATGTGGATATCTTCGTAGAGATGATGAAAACGGATGAGACGAAGGCAGTAATTGAAATTACCACCGAGATGGATCCTTTCCGGGCGCCCAGTTCTAATTAATCCGAGCAAATATAGCTTGGTCGAGTCATGCATCACGAGCACCACACGAAATGTCAACTTCTTTCCATTTCCCAAGCAAGTCGGAAGCAAGCCGACATCACCAGTGTTTTTACATGCGCTCATCTGCTGGCATCGCTCTCGCAACAATTCATTCTTCGTTGCGCTTCCGCGAAACGTGAAACTTTCACAATTTCCTTCATTAGGCTACGCTGGAATGAGGTCGCCACACCGTGGCGAACAACCCGGAGAGGAAACAGACGCACGCCCGCCATCCACACCGCCATCGGCGTTCGGTGTGGTGTGGGCTGGAAGCGAAGAGAGTTGAAGACGGGCGGAAGATTTATCCAGTCGCTGAAGTGGCACCCGACTTCCTCGAGCTCGAAACTCGTGCAACCGTTCCGCAAAACGGCGAGACGGGTTCTCGTGGAGTGGGAGGCTGCTGAATGGAGATGTATCCTCGAGATGTCAGCGGCGCCAGCGACAGTGAGACGTTGCTCCTAATTAAAAATGCTTAAATATGTCGCGTCAACCACAGAGTTGCATCAGTGGGAAGACAACAAGAGGCTTGCTTTCAAGCACAACTTGAAATCCTTGAAAATAATTGCACGGCTTTTTTAAATGTACAGACACCCTGCGAAGTACACAAAGATGTATTATTCGGTAGAACTTGGAAAGGCAGAAAATTGATAACCGGCCACTTGCGACTAGTATTTTCGGGAACAATGAAGCTACGAACTGGTGGAATTCGCCAGATCCGCCATTGCGAAAAGCGGCAGTGAAAATATCGATCCGGAAAAGCGCTGCTCGAAAGCGCTGTCTGTTTTTATGTACAAGAGATACCAACCAGTGGCAGCAAGCCGAACGAAATGACCCGGATTGCCTGATATCAACCGAAAACCGACGCGGCAATTCGCGCGTCGTAAAAGTAAAAATTGCAGGTTATTTACCGCGGGAGCAAACATTTTACGGTTGAGCGCGTGCAATCACCCACCTTCCCTTTCCATTTCTCACCAATCACCACCAACTACTAGTATCTGCCAAAATCATAAGCTCCCCAAGTGTAACTTTCCACTTTACTTCTTTTCGAGTACCTAGTTATATAGTCATCTAGTGTAGTGTCGAAGCGTTGTGCAGTGGTCTGATTACTAAATACCAAAATATTTGCACCATCCTGCCGGATATACTCGAATCCCTCCGCGAGTGTCATAAACTGAAGATAAACATTACTGGCGTACCGCAGTTCTGCAAGGAATTTAAAATTGATGATGGTCTCGGGATTCGGGCGGTTAAGTGAAAAAAAATCCAGTCCAGCGAACAGTTCGGCAAAGTTTCAGTCAATTCCGAGCAAGTTTCTTCATCTCTCCACTCCGGGTGTCTCTGCGAAAAGATTGCTCAAAACACAGGCGCTGAAACCCTGCAACCCATCCGCTCCCCACAACCTCAGTCAACATCTAATTTATACGTTTGGAGTTTTGGAACTGAAGGTGGAAGTCTGAAACCACCGCACACACTTGGAGATCTCTTTGGACCGGGCGTCACTCAATACACTGTTGCTTTGCGGAAACTTTATACTCTGTTTGATTTCGGGACTGCAATTCCGAAAAGTCGGGTGGCACTCCGCAAAAGACAAAGACACCCCTCCTCTTCGCAAGCAAGTTCCCCATTCCGGACGACCAACAAGTTCAAACAAACAACATAGAACAACAAACACTAAACAGTGATCAGTGACGGCAGTGGGATGGTTTTGGAGTGGCGTGGATTCGGTGGAGATATTCGCTTCGAGGTGGAAGAGTCACACAACTTTGGCGTAGCAAGCAACCACTGGGAAAGTTGGAGGTAATTAGCGCTGCTGAGATTCACCGTGGCAGATAATGCAATTCTCCTAGCATCGGCATTGCTCGGCAGATGAGAAACTGATGAGAGTGCAGGGATTACCAAGGGGGCTGGAAGTAGTCGGGTGGATTACGACCAACTTGCAGGTACAACAAACCGCTCGGTGCGAAGCTACAAATAGATATCCGTATTTGTGGAATCGAAATCCGGTTCGATGGCGCTCTGTCTGCGCACCCGCACATCAAAAGCTCCGCGAATGCAGCGGGAATTAGGAGTTATGGGAGGAGGTAACTATCAAAGATTGGATTCGACTTAATTTGTCCTACCTGATATGCTGAGGCTTTCAGCCGTCAATGGCAAAACCTCAACGTCAATAATCAATTACGTGCACGTTAATTGAATCCCTGTGAAATGGGCGTGCCCAGACTATTAGACTACCAAAATAGATCGGAGATGTCCCCGTCGGCATTCGGGGAAATGAGATAGCCAACGGAAATATGAAGATTCGAAAACTGAATTCCATTTTCATGGAAATGTAAATCAAACGAATGTGTCCGCCTTTCCGACAGATATACATGTGGGATGAATAGTTTCGAGGAACAATAGTTACATTGTTGCTGCTGGTTTCGGGATCCGCCGTGCTGATAGCGCGAGTGAATTTATGCACGCATCAACAACATCGCGCTATGCTAGGCGAGCGCTGGGTGTTTGTAAATAAAATTACTGCCAAGTCGTGGTTTCAAACTGGCGCAAGCATAAAGCAGATGTACGTTGGATGATAGGACAGGAACTGACCCAAATTGCAAGCGTTTGTGAACAATGGCGCTGTGGGCATGAAGTGGTTGGTCATGTTGCGGTGGTTTTGACACAACTATTGGTTAATAGCTTGGTGCCGTACACAACAGCTCGCCAGATAAATGAGTTTCTGCTGAACAATATCATTTAAATATATTTAAAATACCTCTACAACTTTTTAGTGTCTACTATTACTCTGTAGACCCTAGGCAAAATGAGTTTGACCCTGCTTTGGTAGTTAATGAACAGTTACAGACGAATTATTTGAATTTTCTTCTTCTATTGCCCGTCTAGTTTCTATGGGTGGATGGGGCCATCATAAGTGTTTCTTTCGGAATATTTCAGGTTACTTTGAGCATTTGATTTCCCAATGGGTAGATTGCTAACCTTGCCCAAGATGAAAGACTTCTATAACGACAACAACTGATGTGGGTGTAGTTGTCGGAGTAAATAAATATGACCATAGCCAGGATTTGAACCTGGAATTTTCAGTATGTGGTAAGCAGCACTATTTTTGTACTATCTGATGTGTTAACAATCTGTAACTTATTTCCTAATTGGAAAATAGCGTAGAACAATTAAGTTGATGGGCGTAGTTTGGTTTGTCCTTCAACTAGAGGATCGCTGAACAGTGATGGTGAACCTAATGAAGTCGAAGATCAAAGTTCCTATATATTTGTTTTAGATATAGCTCCTGCCGTTACTAATGCCCATGAGAGCCCTGCCGTTATATTTTCAAAATTTCCCATGGGGGTCCCCCCAAACCGTCTGGTTCACAGTCCACAACTTGCTTGCGACAGTAATTAAAAAGGAGAATTAATATGCTCAAATCAACCCAATAAAAATCTGGAAGAATGAAAGCCTATTAGCTTGAATTCGAGCAGCGATAATTCTATTAAAAGAAGAAATGAAACTAGGAAGCTTAAGTCAATGAGTACTGATGAACCCCTCGACTTCAAATTTTCTGAAACTATGAATAAAGGTTTGGTACATATTGTACATATTTTGTGGTTGCTATGAAAGCGTAATAGCTTGATGAATTAACTAACTATTGGTCCTTCGAAGGGGTTCGCCTCTTTTAAAGGCTTTTCCAATGTTTACCATTTACAGGGAAAGTACAAGAAAACAAGGGCTAAATCCATTACGTCGGAACAAATCATTTGGGATCAGACCCAGAGGGTTTTGTTCATCTGACGGGTGGTTGTACGTAGAGACAGATCCCGCAAGCCCGCAAAAGTCAATATCGTTTAACTATAACACCAGCCTTGCTGCGGCCGCGTCCGTAATGATTTAGTTGCGGCCTGTTACGACCAGACACTCGCCGGATATCTCGCCTATTGATTATATATGAGCGGCGTTCCGGCCAACGTCGGGGGTGGTAAATTCGCACATCCGCACGTCCCCTATCGCATACCTCCCACACCAACTCTCGCTGCTCTCTCCCGAAATAAATCCGGCTGATGGCGTGCGCGGAAGGCGAGGAAAGATGAACTTAAACGCTACCGATTGGTTTTATTGCCCTCAACCATCTCACACCACCTCGTCTTCAACTTATCGAAAGGCATTTCGCTCGGATTGCAGGCACGGCCATTTCGCTGACCGAATACTGATTTATAACTTTCCGAGAGACTTCAATTAATGTTACTACCCGCTCGGAAGAGATACGTAGGAGGGCAACCTGCATAGATTACGGGACATTCCAACTATCGGAGGCCCGGGCTTGGCGTAGATAAAGCCCACTCAACTATTCCGAAGGCAATCAAATAACAATCAAACTCTGCCTACCGAATACGCGTAAAGATCGCAGTCGACGACCGCAAACCGTCTGATTCGATTCAATACCTCTTGACTCACGAACCCCTTTTCCTGGACCCTACTACATCTCCAACTTGACAATGGTACAAATCTGTGTGTGCCACTTTGGAGGCTCGGCTGCGTTCTATTGGAAAGAACAGTACCACAACGAATTGACTTTGAATAAAGAATCTTCTAGGACGGATGAAGGGAGCGATACAATAGTACAAATTGCCAACTATATCATGCAAATCACAGGGAACAACGTGGAGGAAATCGTGAAGGGGTGCCTTCTTAATCCGATAAATTGTCGATAATGAAGTGGATTTAATGCCACGCGAGCAGCTATTATTTATCGATGGATGGATGAGATTAAAAGTGCGGGTATGTTTGATGGCGTGCTGAGCGTGTTTCAATTAAAGGGCTTCCAGACAGCGCGTGCAAACGTTCGATGGGCCCCCGGCCCACAATTTATGAGACAATACCATCTAATCATCCACTCTGTGAACAGATTTACCTAGTTTTAGAAAATCTACACCCGACTTTTCAAAATTATTTCATCCCCTCGTGCCCGCAGAGTGGAAGGAAGGGCCGAGGAATGGAATGACCCCTTCAGCTTAATAGGATCCCACTTGGAACTTTGGTTGTAACCGACACTCGCACACTTTTGCTACGATTTGCAGGCGTTGGGTTCCCATCCGCATTCCGATTTTCACGTCGCAATGAAAATCCCACAACCTCGGGGGGCCCGCGTATACTGTTTCGTTCCAAAGGCGGATCCCGAGGATCCTCGCAACGATGTAATCCCACCACTGCCGGACCGACCACAACCAGAGATGCCCGAATGCCTATATTATACACTTCAATTTGGCGGCATCGGTGGGAGGTTTCGAGCTTTCGATACTTTAGCCGGGGCGTGATGAGCGAATATTCGCCGGGCGGATATTGAAGTCTGGACCTGGGTCCACGGGTTATATAGCCGGTAATAACGCCACCCGATGCTCGCTCACTCACTGAAGGCAAAATGCACAAAACTCCAGCAAATTCCGAGAAGTCAACATTTCATATTCATAGCGAATTTAATCGGGGGCGGGCTGCGCCAAACACACATACACCATCCATGATCATTTCCATATTCAAAAGCGGGATGCAAGAATTCCAAGTATCACCAGACCACCCAGATCCGCCCAGAATGCAGTATTCCCAGTCCCAGAACGACGCACACGAGCAAACTCAAATCAAATCTACTTTTATTACTCTATTACTGTGCCATCCTGCACCACCAGGAAAACCTTGTCTCCATCTGCGCCAAAAGGAAGCGCCCCGAGTTGATCCATGCCTTTACTCACTCTTGATCATTGCCTAACATGTAGCTGCGCCACAGCCGAGGAGCATTAAGTTCTTTTTGTTGCTTTTATACGCTTCAGGAGCTTCGTAGACCACAGTAAAAACACTTTAGCGCTGTGCGCGATGAGAGCGAGTATTTTTTGAGATGAAAATATTATTAGTGGCAATATTTTGATTGATTATAATCTAATTACAAGACGCAAAAAACGTTGAAGTATGGCACGCGACACGCAAGAGCAGCGCCTAATCGCTTTCAACGATGGGGGGTGGGGAAATTTTTATTATGATATGTCTGACGACAAGACGCGGGCACGGGGACAGCGCTGTTTGGCCGAGCGGCGGGCTATTAATCAAAACGCTATCATTGCTGGCACAATCAGAGAGAAGATAAGCGCTTAAGATATAAATACATACATGGAGGATGTGCGAGCGGCCGTCATAACTCATTCTGAGTAAATGATTTATGCTTCCAATAAAAAAAATAACAGCGAGTGTGTGTAGCCGCACAGAGAGCTCAACTCAAACTGGAACTACAAGCATTGCGCGTGGTTTGTGCAAACAAACGTAGTATAACGTGTAATGTTATAACTCGTCGCAACCCTTGTAAATGTCAGAAATGTCCTGGTTTACATACGAAAAACTATTAATCTTCCAGTGAATATCACCACAAACTGTCCCGGGTATCAATGTTCCTGGTATTTTATAGTTTTTTAAGTCCTATCTAGGTACATCCTCGTTTACATCCTATCATGGTTGTTCTGATAGGATATAAACGATTGTCTTACATCGAATGGTAGTGCAATCAATGGTATTACACACATCAGTCTCGATTTCGCTTTTTGCATAAACTTTGTACGCGTTCGGAGGTTTTAAAGTTTGATCTTAAAGCGAGTTACCCTTGTAAATGTCAGAAACGTAATGGTTTACATTCGAAAAACTATTAATCTTCCAGTGAACATCACCACAAACTGGGTTTTAATGTTCCTGGTGTTTTATAGTTTTTAAGACCTGTTAAGGTATATGCTCGTTTATATTCTATCAAGGTTGTTCTGATAAGATGTAAATGATTGTCTTACATCGAATAGTGGTGTAATCAATGGTGTTATACACATGTGTTTCACGTTTTGCATAAACTTTGTACGCGTTTGAAGGCTTTAAAGTTTGCGCTTAAAGCGCGTTTCGCCGACGTAAAACTTATCCGAAGCCGTACTTTAGGGCGTTGGAAGGTAGTAGGAACGCGTTGGATCGGTGTTCGCTGGAGGGCATTCACAACGAGTCGAATAAATCGTTTTTATTTATCGCCTCCCTTTCGCCAACAGACGCGAAACGGTTCCCAGGCTTCACTGGGATTTCCTTTCACTTTTCGGGCATCGCGTGCCTTCCCGTGTCCTCATCGTGGGACCGATGCGATGGTAATGGATTTATAATAAGCAATATCGTGCCAACACAAATACAAAGGTTTGTATGCAATTTTCATAGTAGTCCGAAGGTTTAGCATGAGAACGACGCCGACGTGGTTTTCAGGGGTGGCTGGGTCTGGCTCGGGTTCGGAGCGTCGACCACAGAAACCTTAATTATATCGAAATTAAGTGAAAACGAATGGGCCACGTGCGCAATGCGATGAAATATTTTGCGGCTTAGGTACTCACAGATTGTAGTGGACGTCGGCCATGTTGGGTCGGTGCTCGAGCGCTCTGCGATACGCCCATTCCGCTTCCGTTATCCTGCCCTGGCTGTTCAGCACACTGCCGAGATTGCCGTACGCTGAAAGGATAAATTGATATTAATAAGCTTGAAAACATGTTATCAAAAAATAAAATTTGTGTAGAGTACTGGGCTTGTTATCTCTGAAAAGTAGGGTTTATTAAGAGTGACTTGTGTTGAAGCGACATTTTGTAAATAAAGTTGGAAATGCCCATTGGGGGGATATTAGTCTGGGGCCGACATGAAGCAATCATGGGTTCGGGTCATAATTAAGCGGTGCCCTATAATTTCGATGTGCGGCGAAAAAAAGTGCAATGACGATGGCGGCACAGTAATGACATACCGAAACCCACAACATGGCGGCCCGAAGAGTGGGCAGATTAAAACCGAATGAAGGCTGAAAACGGGAATTGCAGTGACGACAACCAGCGCCGCATGGGGACCGCGATGGCCAACAATGTTTTGCCATTACGTTTGCCTGCATTAGCGATGATTATATTAGAATGCAATTGCGGTTGGTTGGGTTGCATAACTAGGGTTACCATATAACAGATTTGACAACACGATTCAAGAATCATATAAAACCCTGCAATTCGATTTTTATATAGGCAAAGTACCAAGCCTTTGACAAACTTGACATAAACTTCCCTGAGCGTCTTATAAGACCAGATAAGGTCAGGTATGCCTTAATTGGACCCGGTCGCCTCTGATTCCCATAATCTGAACCTGATCTAACCTCACACTTATGGGTGTAGAGGAATATTTGGGGTACCATGACAATGAATAGTCTACTCTTGTACTTTTTTGATATGTTGTTTCCATATAATGGATTCCAGATTTCACAACAACTTTCCATAATCATGTAAAACCATACAAATCGGGCCCTATTGATTTAGGTCCCCATAACGGAACCTGACGAAACCTTACACTTGCGGGTGTAGAGGAATATTTGATGGCATTTGAAAGGGAATAGCCCTCTGTTGCACTTTTCCGATATGTGAAATATCTACTGAAATCATTGCGTAGTCTTAAAACCGATTAACTAACTTGACTTTACCTGATCTGATCTTCACAAAAGTACATGTCAGGTCATGACTTTATCGGATCCGATCTATTCTAGTCTCACTAAACTGAATCTGATATAGAGGACTCTTTGCAGTCACTTGAAATTGAGTCACGATTTTAAGACCCCAAATGGGCATAGCACTGAACCACAAACTATCTAAACCTAACTTGATCTCATCGATTAAGCCCGTTTAAGCCATACTTTAGCGGGACTGTTCAAGTATGGCTTAAACTGCCCCTCCCCCACCAAATCGGGTCTCACTTAACTGAACCTGACCTAACTTCATATTTCGTATTAGTATTAAGGACTATCTGGTCTCCCTAGAAAATAAATAGCATACTATTGTACTTGTTTGTTGTGTAGAATATCTAATGACTTCCCCCGAACAACCAGGGTAATTTTCACTGATGGCATTGTTCACGAATCGAAATTACATAAAATTATAAGTGATTATTCTAGACACATCATTTCCGAATCCATAAAATCAAGCAAGAATCATATCCGCCGTCTGCTATTAACTTGTTACCATACTGGACTACAAACCCTGGGCAAGTAGTAGGAATACATTTTTTCGGCGATGCTTTATTTGTGTAATTTCGTGCGGCACTCGTTTGCTCAACATTTGCAGTAAGTCAAACAGATTCTGGCGAGGCGCGCGCGAGACTTGTAAATAGATTACGGCACACGGCACGCGATGTTGAAACGTGGCGGCGCGAGATATATCCTTCAGAAATGAGTAATTGGATTAAGTAAAGTTGCGCTTTTCCTTCGTTTCTTCCACGCACGCTCGTCATTCATTCGCGCTCGTACGTTTATTTCCTTCACACAATTGCGCGCCTTTGTGTAGCCAAGCCCCGAGACTTTAATCCGCATAGTTCTAAGTCTCTCAATGGCATTTTTTATTTCATCCCCATTCCCTGAGACAAAAGAGTTGTAGGCGGGGAAAGCATAAAACGTTAATGCGATTATAGATTTAGTATTATAGTGGAAACTGTGATGAAAAAGAATGTGGAATGTTATTTAAAAAATCGATGACTTGACCTGACCTTTGAACTTCACATTTTTGCATCCAGGAGTTTATTGAGGGATATGGTATGTGTTTTTTAAAGTTGGAATCAGAAAGATTTATCGATATCAAGAAAATACATAAATTCCTACATTCTTCCAAGTTTAGAGATTAACATGTATGTCTATAGTATTATTACATAATCATTTCTAGGGTAAATGACTCAATGGGATAAAGATTTTTACATATAGATTTACACTACCGATTTTTACCCCCAGTGGTTTATGTAAGTTATATTCGGGTTTTTGCTGTGGGATTTTAGGAAAAGTTTACGGCTCTGGGATTAACAACATACGGTTGAGTTTTTGGGTATTTGTGGAGAGACCGCAAAAGTTGTTTGTCACTTACCTTTGGGCGGATTAATGGGAATCGCCGACCGGTAGAGCGCCTCCTCGCTAGTCCAGTCCCGGTTTCGGAGTACCGTGCGTGCACCGAATGCTATGAGCGTCACGCAGAGGCACAGAGAGAGTACGAGGCGGTAACGCCGCCGCCTCCACAGCCTTGACGCTCCGTAGCCGAACAACAAACACAGACCTGCGCTGGGCAGATAGAGGACACGCTCGGCTACCACAAAACCGACGTAGAAGAAGAGATTCGTCGCCGGTAGGAAGGGTAGGGCGAGCAAAGCGAGCGCAATCAGCAAGGTGCACGCACCGGAAACAGGCGGCGGTGGCGGCGAGCGGATTTCCGGCAATCGACGCGCCGCCCCCATCTGTCGACCACCGCAGGTGCACGCCGTTGGCGGTAGGTTGTTGTTGTTGTTCGACGTACGACACGCGGCCGAATGTGCTTCCTGTAGATCGCGTAAGCAGGTCCCGCACGCTGCCATCTTCACCGCCACGCACTTGCCCCTCGACTCCTCGCGACGACACCGACACCACACACGCACTCCGTACCGCACGAGCCACGCCAGGGTGGCATAAAACAGCAGTGCTTGGAACACACGCGTATCACCAAAACGTTTCACCCGCGGCACAGCGTCCATTCCCCAGTCGAAACTGAGACTCCCCGGGAAGATCAGCAGGCCGGCGTTGAGCACGGGTAGGTAAAGGAACGTTAGAAGACGCGTCAGCAGCACTGACTCCTTTGCTGTTGGGTTGTCAGCAGTCGAAAACTGCGGAGTCGGTCCCTGTATACGGGCTAGGAGCATCAACACTGCCGCAGCCATTATGACCAGCCCACTTCTCCACTGACGCTGCAACAGAAACAACCTCAAATCAGCAAAGACAGCTATTGATTTTCCCACATACCTAGGTCGATTGAATTTCGTGTTTAATTAATGTGACCGACGCGTCTGCGTTCCCCGGGGGGTTTATCGTGGTTATCACGAGACATCATGACATTATTGAGTCTATTGACGAATGCGTCGGTGTGTGTACTGATGGACCGGGACGAGGCGTTGATTATAATTAAGTTGGGCTGTTGCAGGCGCAGCGCCTGTGTGAAAATGACGGTGGCGTTATCAATCTTCCCGCGCAGCATGGGGTGAGTGGTGGGATGGTTGCAGTCAACACAAGTTAGACCCGTATCCGTCTCCGGTCTAGTGGCGCGCGAACACGAACACGCCATTGCGCCAATAAATCGCCTTCTCCGGGGCCCATACAATGCCAGGAACTCAACGACACCCTGGTGTCCTCCAAAAACAAAATGCACAACCGACACACTCACCCACCCGCGAACATAAAAACAACTCTATTCCGGCCAAACCATCTACAGGAAATATTACAATAATTTCGTGACGTTTTCATCCTAAGTTTGCTAGAAAATGACCTGGTTTTGCTCGAGCTTGTATACCGACACCCCGCAGACAGGTCATATTTATGCGCGCATCAAATTACAATAATTCATTAGTCGAAAGGAAAGCGGAGGAAATTCGATTTCTGACGGTATCAGATGTGTCTGTGAAATATGGCACCCGGTTGCGGAACTGCGTATTTAAATCGACGAGGTCAGAGGCGCGCCTGGGTGCAGCGTTTGGAATCAATTCGGGCGTCCCGACGATAGCATCTTGGGGTTGCTTGTCGTTTGCCGCACAGCCGCCTCCTTCAAGTCGCTGCAACGAACGCGGTGTCGAAATTGCCTCTCGAACTTTGCCACAGCTTTCCACCAATACGTGCGCCAGCTGACAAAGCGACACGTCGAAGAGTCGAAAGGGTGGGTGGTTAGTTGGTGTGGGTTGGGGAGCGGCAGCACGGCGGTGTCGTGTCGCAGCAGCTCCCTGGAGGGCTTGCGGTGCGGAATTTTTACGAAAAAGCACCCGCAGTGTGAAGTCGTGAAGGCAGCGAGCGAGGAAATTCGATTCTTGATTAAAACTGCTGGCGAAACCACACCGTAACCGACCTGCTAAATCGCCCCAGGACCAACACCATTCTTTTTCCTCGTGCCTTCTTCTAAAAGAACACACAGCATGGTGGTTCACATTGGGGCAGGTAATGCGTTAATAACTGATTCAGTTACCTGCCACTGAAACTCTAACGGAGTGCGAAAAAAAAAGTTTGATGATGAAGCATTTTTGTTCTAGCATATACTCGAGACTCTTAAGACTCCCTCGGGGCAATGTGCGAGGAGAGAGGGAACGACTAGCAGTGGTAAACGTGCGAGTTTACTGCTTGTATAACACTCACTTTGGCGCACGATATGGCGTGCATCGTATCGCGCATAATCTTAATATTGGTAGATCGTTTAGCGGCGCGCGCGGAACGAACGATTCCCGAACGACTTCGCTTACTGCCAACCGATGTTATTTATGCCGCTGCGTCATTCCCCTGGATTAGAAACAGACGCCTGAGGCGCGAGGCGCGCGACTGAATCGCAAATCCCAAAATATATCCATCGAATATTGAGCGGGCACATCTACATACTTCAGTTTTTCCCAAGTCTACACGCGGTCGCGCGATGCAAACATTTCCACGCTTAACTGAACAAAGACAGAAGAAGGTATGAAAAGACGATGGTGAAAAGACCAACATCACCACGTCGGCGGGGGGGGTCCATCCAGGGATGGGGAAACTGAGAAATCTCTTTGGTAAATATACGAGGTCATCTTAGCACACAGCCAGCCGGCTGCAAAAAGAACGAGTATTTCATCCGTCGTTTCGCTCCGTGATGCCATTCCTCACAACTCACAACCCTTTTTGATTTCCTCCCGCCGACATTGACAGTTCCAGTTTCACTCCGAGTTCCAGTCCCAGGCACTAGGACTCTAGGACGAAATCAATTCGAAACTCACTTCCAGACAGTTCAAATTGCTTTTCTATTTTATTTCTTCCTCCTTTTCAATACAATGCCTACATATTTCCTGATTTACCATCCAGCCTGTCATTTTTAAATCCCCAATTCGGAAAGTTTATTTCTTTTGGGAGCGGCCGATGCGACGCCGAAAGTGTTCCAGACCGGTTTTCATTACCTCCTGGTGGCGTTCCAAGAACGCTGCGAGTTAAAATACGAACGGAGCGTATTTATGCGCTCCAGCAGCTGGGTGTTGACTGAGCAATTTGTCGAGATCAGTAGCAGGCGACTGTATCAAATGTAAACACACATCTCATCCAGTTCGCTCCCAGCTCCCGAGCTTCGCAAAGTTTCCACGGGGCTGCCGAGAGCAAGAAACCGACGACGAGACGGAGGTATCAATAAACTATCATTAAATTAATTCCAGCGAAACGTTAAATCTTCACCGAGAGGAAATAAATTTTCCTCGTTTATTTCAGCATTTCTTCGCGTTCTCCCATCCAGAGAGCTTCCAAGTGAATGTGCTGCCGAGTGTTGGAAACCGTATGGGGAAGCATTTGCTCCATTTAGAGCTGGAGATTTCCAATCTCGATTTTTTACTCTCCGCTTTTTCGCTCTTTATTCCGCTCTATTCGCGCCGAACTCTTGCCTTAAGCACGCCGCGTCCCAACTCCTGAGCCACCACGAGTATCGATATGGAGTAGGACTTCCGATCTGCCTTCTTTCCCATTCAACGTCGGCGGGCGTTGAATAGGCAGACGACAAGCACTGCCAAAAAGAATCCAAGGAAACTTTTCATAGAATGGCACCGAAGGGTTTTGCGCACCAACCTCCCAAAGGACCACCATCGCCAGATTCATTACGTAAGAACCGTTACAAGTTATACGCAGCTTTTTTGTACCCGGACACCACCACCTTATGCCGTGCAACTTTTCCAATCTTAAGATTCACGCCCCTGGCGGTGCATGGAGGATAAAAGGCAACCGATAGCGACAGCTGAACGTGACGCATTAACACGTCCCAAACACTCTGGTTGCATGAAGCAGAGAACCCTACGTAAACTCCACGATGTCGGTTTATTGCCCCTCTACACTCTGCGACACCAAGATCAATGAGCGTTTCGTGATCGAAATGGTTAAAAATTTAATACCCTTGACTCGGTATCTCGACACCTTCCTATCTATACCCTCCGACAACGAGGAACAATCTTGATGGTTACATACCCAACCTCCCCAAATGTCTCCGGTATTGGCATATGAGTTTCGCCACGTACGGGAGGGAAGAATGCGAGGGAGGTCGCTCCCTGTCGAATATTAACGACAGTGATCCACATTCTGATCAGCTGAAAACCCCACTTCCGAGCCCAGCGACGCCCTGGAAGGTTGAAGGAACGTTCGGGGGTGATCCTAAAAGTCACTAGAGAGAGCTTATTCCCCTAACCGATCGACTGAAGTCGTCAGCAAGTCAATGTTGTGAATTAGAAATTTGCGTCGCATTCAAATCGATGTCTATCGAACTGTAAGTGACCTAAATGCAAACGATGCAGTCTTACACCCAACTTTTCCGCGTTTTTCCCCACTGATATGCAACCAGCTAACGCGGTATTATTTTCAGATCGTTGCCTCAGCTAACCGACTTTTTGTGCATTCATTCAACAAGCTACATTCTACCGCGATATTCAATTATTTTAATGGCTTATTTGATATTTTATCGCAACTGGTAACCCTATAGTGTCATAAAAGTTACGCAAACAAGTTTTATGTCTGCATGCAAGAGATTAATGTATTTTAATCAGGCACATAAATTGAAACGTACGATAAAATATGTAATAAACAAGATCGATAAATGATAGTAGCGTTTTGTGATTCAATCGTTACGTCAAAAGTGGCATTCTTCCATGTTCCGAATAACTGGGGGCCAATCTACGAGCCCTTTTATATCCCAGTTGAGATATAATCTACCTCGGATGGGTCATAAATAGCTAAAGAACTGCCCTTAAATCAGGATAAAAGAAATATTTCTTTACCTTATTAATATTTGCTGAATGTAGAACGTCAAAGATTAGACATAGTCCCAACACGGTGATACCCGTTTCTTTGCTCAGCATGGCAGCACCAGATAAGAGCACACTCAGACCTAGCATAGACCAACTTTTCGCACTTTTCAGCCAGCAACAGGAATCCGTACAAGGGGACACTGCAAAGCGACGTTTATTCACCGCACTGATTCTGTTTACTTCACTAAAACAATGCTGGTTCTGCTGATGGTAGTTCCCAATGTCCTGTGTCTCCTCGAAGCTTTTCCTTCGACATGTTTCGCAGAAGAATGAGTCTCGGTATTTGATGTGTGCGATGTACGCGAGGAAGCTAAGCAAATACAAATTGCAGGCGGCTAAATCTGCACGTCCCACAACGCCGGCGACTGCCTCCGTGTGGATTGGATGTGCAGCAAAGAGCAAACCAGTCACTCCAGCACCGATGGAGGAATGTCGTGATCTTGGAAGCACATGGCGTGCGACTCGCACGAGGAGGACCGTAGCCAGACAGTGCAGTAATACATTGACGAGGTGATAACCCCATGGTTGATAACCACCCAGAAGATAGTTTAATCGAAAGGATAGTACACACAGAGGTCGGTATGACCCATGAGATCCACTGTCACTCAATGGAGTCCCCCAGAAATCGTCTTGAAGGAGCTTCGCCCATGGTGTTGTCGGTAACAAGTCCGGGTTACTCAAAATCGCCCTCCTGCAAAATAATACATATTAGTCACTGTGGGAATAGTTATTATAAACTTGAAAATAGCTTTAAAATAGTTATTATAAACAAAATGTAGATTTGTTATCGTTAGTTCTACTTTCAATCATCAAAACTTAATGGTAACGAGACACGAAACGGAATTCTTTATGAAAGATCCGATTGCAGGGAGTCGGCATCATTGGTGCGCATACAATATGCATGAAATAAATTACATTATAATGGGGGTGACTTCATTAAATTATCGATTGTGCGCGCCGGGCGCACAATTCGAAGCCGCATTCATTCAATTCCAAGCCTCCCCCGTGCTTCTTTCCGTCTTCCGGCCTTCCTGCCTTCACCCGCACGAACGCACCGCGATTCCCAGCTTGTATGTGTGACTTCCACTATGTCCTACTGGCACCCTACTTCCGTCCCCTGGTGGGTTTCAGCGTAGGAGATGAGTATGCCAGAACTAATTTGAAGCAAGATTGAACACGATCACTGGAACCGACCGAAACAACAACAATAATAATCCGGAACAAACCGACGGCAGGTCCAAACTGAAAGAAAAACAATGCACAAGGAGTGGAAGTCACGAGAGCTCGCCCCACCAAGTGAAATGAAACGAAAACAAAAAAGAAAATTAATATTTTCCGGGTGGCCGAACGGGCTACTATGGTGAAGTTTAATTAATCAAACTCGACGCTAGCGAGAGATGACTTTGCCAGCAGCCTCTTTATTTGATTGATTTGCCCTTGAGTTATTTATTTCTTCATATTATTTAGGGTTAAGACTTATTTCTTTACCCTATGCTATCTAAGGCCCCTTTAATGTTAAGGTCCCTTAACATGCAAAGACTTAGAATTTCCTTTAGAATTGGTGAAGAGTGGTGAGTAGTTGAGGTTCGGAATCAGGAAGTCATTGAGCAGCAGAAAAATAATTAGCCAGTGCAATGAATGAAATGAAAAGCCCTGGGTGCAAATCGTTGCGAGCACTCGAGTGTGCCGTCGTTCATTGCATATCATGCGGAAAGTGTTCCCGGCCGTTGCTTCCCCCTAGGGAAGTCGTGGCTTAAAGAAGGGAAGATCAGAGATCGGAATCATAAGCACCCCATTAGAGTTTAGACTTTTCAGCGCTCCCTATTAATTCCTGGCCCGTGGATTGCATGATAGACCAGTTTATAGTTGATATAAACCAAGTGGTAAGAGATCAATGCGGTCTCTTCTTCGTTCCTCGGCCTTACATTCCAACAAGAACCCTCGGTTCTTGGCTCTATACCTTCCTAGTCTATAGCATACATCTTTGGCGTGTAGTTCAATAGGCTCGTGTTGACAGTGATGTCGATGTTTGGGAGTTGGTATTTTCGTGTGCACAACCCCACGGTCTGAATATAATGAGCGCTGAATGTGTTTTGCGAGGTTCGTTGACGGTTGCTTGTGCGGTAAAGTGGCGGGTATGCGAGCTACATCCACCTCCTATGTTCCCGCACCACGTCTTCAACCCTAGTTTGCTGTTTTCACGTACGGTATGCAAGATATGCCCACTTTAGCTGAAAGACGGAGGGGTTCGGAAAAGGCTCGCCCTCAAAGGAGCAAAACACAAACGCGGCGTAGAACCAAGTCATCATGTTACCGACAAGCCAGTACGAACGCATGAGAGGACTGCGGAGACGTTCGGTCGCGCGAATATGCCGAACCAGATGAAAAGGGTTCATCGAGCAATAACCTACTAGTTATCGCAATTATAACTCATTGAGGACTCGTCAAGTATGAACGATCGTACTCCTAATTTGTACACCGTATTCCACATCCTGCCATCAGCCTAAAATTAATTTCAGGTAACTTCCATCACACTCCATCACATATTTTCAAGGTCATATATATATATATATATATGACCTTGAGATACATGCCTGGAAATTGGGAATTATCATTCGATGTTTTGGTTTCTCTGGAAGCTTTCGTATTTATTTTCTTTGGCTCGTGAATCATTACATGAATTTATACTTTGCGGCGCAGTGCTTCCACATTTAATCACCATACTTAGAAAGTGCAAATTCGTGTACTTCTTCTTCGCGAGAAACGTTTGCTCTTTATGCCGGCGCTCCCAGCAGGAGACTACCGCCACCGTCACGCCGCCATTTCATGCTAAAGATCCGCGATTTGTATGGGAGCAAGCGCACGTTGGTATCCCCCTGCCGCCTCGGCCCATCCCTCCACCGCCTCCGTTGCGAAAACGAAATTTGCATGCAAATTTAAAAGGCTTTGTTTAAGGAAACTACGGTTTGGCGCTGTGTTTAAAGTTTTCCCGGTTTCGTCCTCCCTCGACATTCAGTCCACGAAGACGGAGCAGCATCGCGTCGCTGCCATGTATAAACTCGGGGCGTAAAACGACACTTTGTGTTTGTGCTCCAGCGCCTCTACCAGTAAACATCTACATATTTATTTATTAACTTATTTATTGCCTACTATCTAAGGAATCTTCATCATCTTGCCATTTCCTCCGCGTCCTTCTCCCCCATCATTTATTTTTTAATAAAGAAAGTCGTAGACTCATTACGTATTTATTTATTGTTATGTATTTTGAGGTATTAAGTATAGGAGTATATAAATGTAGGAGTAGAGAGTGTAGGGGTGAAGGGATATAGTTATAGAGAGGTTATTACACTCTTGAAAGAGTCCTGAGAGTTTGCAGCCCTGAGGAAAAACTTGTTTTGCCCTCTCGAGTGGCAAGTTTCCGGTAAGATTTTCCTCCATGCGCGAGGAATAACATAACATGGCAGGTCGAGATCGATTTGCGGTTTGCAGGTTAGGCAAACGATATCTACGCAAGCATGGCCCCGCCGCGCCGTGCCATCGGATGAAGCCGGGTGGCAAAAGTTCGGCAGCAGGAAGAGGATGGGATGGCAATAAATCTGTGCGGCGTTATCGTGTTGTAATATAGTGGGAGCAGCGGCGAGGCGCTCTCGATGGGGTTTTAACGGATGGCCTGCCGCACCATCTCCCAGAGACCACGCCACACGTTATGCAACCACCACCGTAACGGGTCTCTTCTCTAAACCTACTACCTACGCCAACGCTGAGTAAACCTAGGTGGGAACCAACGATATTGCTTCTTTCATTCTGTTATCTTCACATACCCCGAAAGTAAACATTTCGTGAGTCTATAGTATCACCATGTAGGTTTAAGAGGTCTGGATGTAAACTGGTATGGGTTTAAAGAGGCGTGGGTTTAAGGTGGATGACACTCACCGATCATCGTAAACGAAGCCAGCATCCAGCGTGTTGTAATACAGCACAAATGCAACCAGGCAGCAGCAAAGACTGATGTAATCCATTTTATTGCACGGGGTTGTGATTTGATGAAACTACTGCATCGGCGATGCAACCCGTTGACTTGTTGCTCAATTGCTAGCTGTTCCAGCCCGCCAAACGACCTCAATTCCAGCGATCCACCCTTCCTGCACACGCTGCAGTTTTCCACGCGACGTGCGCCACAGCTGCTGTCTCGGCAGGCGGCAGTGAAGATGGAGGTGTGGAAATATGTCGGATCATTTACGGCTGGCAGGGCGGCCGAAGCATGCGGTGTTACATTTTTCACCGAAACGCCTGACTCCGGGACCCAGCACCTCGCAGGAATGCTACGTGCGGAATACGAAATTATTCCTCTTGCTAAGCTCTAGCGATCAGTTCCGGCGTAAGTTAAAGTTGACCGGGCACGAAATAAGTGTGTGAAATCCCTATTTGTCTGTTTGCACTCCGCGCACCACTAGAGCACACGCGACAAAAGACAAGAAAAAAAATTATACACCGTAAAACGAGATTCCTATCTCTCCCCCGCCGTGCTCGACTTGCTAATTCAGCGCTCTTAAAACCCGTTTAAATGGCAAACGCAAACTTTCCGACTTTCTTTGTCCACTTCTCCGTCGTTGCCCGTCGCCTCCACCCTTTGTAACCAGCTTGGACTTGCAGGACTCTCGCAGGCCCTGCAGCCAAGTGTATGCGATTGAAAGCGAAGTAAATTAATTAAGTCTGGTCCGTCTCGTCCAGCATTAGACTCGCTCCCACACGGTCGACTCGATTGATAGTTTTTTGTGCTGTACTTCCTCAGCCGGGTGGTAAAACTAACTAATTTTCATTCGCGTCCCTTCTTTCAACGTTAGCATTATATCACACGGGTCCATGCGATGTCATTAACACAGAAAAACGTGAATTTTGTCGTTTTTGTTGTGAGCGGCCGTTGGTTTGGTGGAGCGTCGACCGTCGTGTCGACTGTTGATGGGAAGAGATTTTTTGTACCTGTAGCGCGCACCTGCACCCTTCGCCGCGGCCGTCCGTATCGAGGACTGAGGCGATGTGCGTCGCGACGCCGCGTTTTATATGCACACGCCGAACATTTCGCGAACACTGGCGGTGAGCGTCGGGTGCGCGCGCGATCGACCCTCGGAACGGCGGCGCGAGCGTACCCCATTCAACCCCCCTCCGCCGACCGCCGTCCTGCGAGGTGGGGGATGCTTGCGCGCGCTGAAGCAGCGCCGCGGACGCCCGCACAGGTGGCAGCCGACGCGGCGGCGGCGGCGGCGGCACACACGCACAGGAAGACGCACATTGTCAACATCTCCTTTTATAATTCACATACAATTATCATTTTCGACAGCGTACCCCGAAGAACCCCACAAATTACCTCATTATAATCGCACACCTGAACACATGCTATTAATCTACATCTTGAATAACGTTCTAATCTTTTAATTAAAGTGACTAATAACTGATAATTAAATATTTTTAAAAAGTTTTCTAAAAAAAAAGTGTAAAAATTATGAAATTTTTAAATTGTTAATGTGGATCTATTAAATCAAACCAAAATATTTACGTCAGATTTTCAGCATGTTCATAAAATGTACAATAATTAAATTTAAAAATAAAATTTAAATTTATTTGACTCTGTGCAACATAACATAATTCATAAAATATTTACAAAATCATGATTTTTCTAAATATACGACATTAAAATAAAATAAAGCTCGAATAAATTTAACTATTGCCTTTTATAACCACATTTTAATATATATATCTTAAAAAGCAATTACAATTTTACGATAATATACAGTGTACTTTATCGAATCTGCAAAAAATATGTTGTTTCAGTTTTGCTTACAAATTGCAGAATAAAAAACTGAGTTCGAGCTTTGAATAAGTTAAACTTTTGCCGCTGTACAGCAAATGCTTTTGTTTCACAATGGGGGGTTGGTGTAGGTGCAGTGGTGGAGGCGGTAGAGGTGGCAGAATGCGGATGGCAGAAATATAATCGCTCTAACGCGTTGGGCTGCCTTTGTGAGGCGCACCAGCTTTCGGCATTGTTGCAACTACGTCAACTCTGGCGCTCTACGTCGCGTCGGCCGCATCGGTGCGCGAGTTGATATTCACTAAATTTACAATTTCAGAAATGCACGAAACTGAATTCACGCGTCGAGCATAAAAAGAGCGAAGGCTTGTTTTACACGCCGCCTCACGGCGCGATGGTGTTGTGCACACCGCCGTCACGTCGCGGCCGCGTCGGTCTGAGCCGATCTCCAACCGGGAAATGCTATTGTGAGCTTTCGACCGCTTTGCATGCACGTACGTGTGCAACAATGTTGCGAGTAAAACAGGATGAACGTGAAACACGCCTATTGTCAGGCCACACGGGGGAGAGCAGGACAAAAAGATGAAGAGTCGGAACACTCATCCTACGCTATTCCTGCGAGTCTGTGGGAGATTGTTTCTGGGCGCTATTATCGGAGCCTACTTTTTGCAAATGTTAGGTGTGTGTTGGCTTTTTTCGTGCGTTTGCAAAAGGTGCAAAAAGAATTCGTGGGCAATTTTCCGTTCGTTCACCAGGGCGAATGCTTTGGGGTCTGAGACAAATAGGGATCGAAGGAAATGGGAAACAAAGTACAAAACAAATTGGGAAGAGGGACGGAGGCCGATGGATAAACATGTAAATGCGTTCGTAACTTAAACGAAACAGATCAATAAAAACTCAAATAAATTTATATATTAAATAAGTTGGATGGTTGATGAATTTAGTTTCGATTTAGTGAGATTATGAGAAGGTAGGTGAGTTATAGTTGAAATTAAGTAAGGTTTGGTAAGGTTAAGTGGGGTTTGGTGAGCTTAAGTGAGGTTAGGTGAAGTTAGGTCAGGTTAGGTAAAGTTAGGTTAAATTAGATGAGGTGAAGTTAGGTGAGGTTAGGTGAGATTAGGTGAGGTTAGGTGCAGTTAGGCGAGATTAGGCGAGATTAGGCGAGATTAGGTTAGAAGAAGTTAGGAGAGATTTGATGAGATTGGCTGGGGTTAATTCTTAAGTTCGGTTAGAAGAAGGTAGGTAACGATATGTAAAGTTAGTTAAGTAAGGTTAGGTGATGTTATATGAAGTAAGGTGGTGTTAGGTGAGATCATATGAGACTGGGTGGGGTTAGATGAAACTGGGTGCGACTAAGTGGAGTTAGGTTGGTTCAGATTACGTAAGGTCAAGTAAAGGTAGGTGAGGTTAGGTAAAGTTTAACGAGATTATGTGAGGTTTGGCTTAGTTGGATATGTTTTTACTATAACTCATTGGGATTAGTAAATTTAGACAGTCAGAAAATCTGATATATTCTACTTAATAAAGAATAAACCAAAAATATGTACTACTAATACAAAAAAAGGGTTTAAGGTTAAGGTTATCAACAAACATAACCACAATCCACTGAAAACCAAACACACATTGCCCTTGCTCCACGGTGTTGAGCTGTGACTGAATGTTGTGTTTTGCATACTCGCCCTTTTCGACCCTTTTCTCGCTTTAATGCATCGACCATCCAACGAACCGTAACCTCCTGCGTGCTCACGGCCGGTATTAATTCCCAACACCGTTGAAAACTGCCCACTTTTACTCGTCCATTCACAATTCACTTTCTTTTGTTTGTACGAGTACAAATTTATGCCGAAGAATTTTAGTCACGCTGCGATAATATCAAAAAAAAAACGCACGATGGAGTTTTTATTTTTGGGAGAGATGATTAGGAACTCTTTAATTGGCACCAAGATGAGCGCGTCCATATGGTGCGGATGCGGGAGCATGTGGTAAACTGAAACGAAAACCGAGAGTGCTCGAAACTCGAAGCAATCGCAAATCGAGTCGAATCTAATTACGCCTAATTTGCTGCTGCAGCAGGCAGACGGGCCGCATTCAATTACGCCTAATTGTGGTGTTATTTGAAGACAATAGGGTTTGACAAGTGCTACCGATCTCTTTATTCCGACTATCCCTTCAAATAAAATGCATCCCGAAGCAAAATTCGTTGAAATTCACTCTGAAAAAAATCAATCCAGGCGTAATTTCACACGATCTAAATAACCACCGGTATTACCCTCAACTCAACCATATAATAACCATTTATTATAATAAGTTTATAAACATAAAAATATACAATAGAATTACTTAATGATATTTCCATAAAATATACAAATATGCGCGTAGTTCCACTGACAAAGCTTACCTTTTGCTTTGAATTAAAAGCCGGAAAATTACGTATATTATAATTAATGGAGAGGACTGTAGGTTGTTGGTAAAACATGTTGATATTTTTATGTGAAAACACGTATATTATATATAATTAGCATTTTTCTTTTCTGACTGTATATAAAACAAATTAAGTGCGTATTGTATGCAGCTGTTGTCTTATTCTTCGCATGTCTATACCATGGATGGATAGACTCGCAGATAATCACGATGCACGGTCACTGGCGCGGCGTCCGGACGAATTTAATTAAGAACCGCCTACGCGGCCGGTGTTTATCCAAAGCAATTAAGGCGAACACGAGCTGGAGCGTAACTGAACGCAAATGCAATTGTACAGATAGCGAGCAAGTGTACGAATGTACAAGCGTGAATGTACAAGCCTTGCATGTTCGCCAAGCTCGACGGCCAACTGGACTCGTTGGCTAATTGAATAATATCCTAACTACTACTCGAAAGTGACTTAACTACTGCAAGATAAGTGACTTAAGTGCGTTTAAACTTTGTCGGTAATATTACTCTTTGCAAGTTTAAAGTGCTATTCATTATGTATGCATTTCTGATTTATGACCTGCATAAATTTGATGCAGTTAATATTTCCAAACTTAAGACATAAACCAGTTTATAGTATGTTAATAAAATTATTTGATTTTAACCTAAAACTAAGCCGAATTAATCGAAATAAACATTTGTAATCTTCTAATCCAACCTATTCCAGGCCAACCTAACCTAATCCAATCCAACGCAGCCCAACCCAACCTCAGCTAATCCAGCACAACCTAACCCAACTTAATGCAGTCCAACCTAACCTAACCAAACCTAATTCAGCACAACCCAACCTAAGCCTAACCTAACCCAACCTAACCCAACCTATCCCAACCTAACCGAACCTATCCCAACCTAACCCAACCCTAACTCAACCTATCCCAACCTAACCTAACTCAACCTAATCTAACCCAGTTTGACCCAACCTAAAGTAATCTAATCAAAGTTAACCTAATCCATCCCTACCCAAACTTATATAGTTCAATCAAACCAAATTCAACAAATTCTAAACCAACAAAACTTAAAATTCCAAAGATAAAATAACTTCGATTTGGAACAAAGTGCCTTGTTGTAATATTCCTCGGGTATTGTGATATCCCCTGTATCACTTTCACCTATCTATCCCGTCACCCCTCACTTGCCAGTCACCAGTCAGCACTCAGTTATTCATCGACCCGCTCATGCATCCCATGTATATTTAATGGAAATTTGAGTATTTTTGATCACGTTAAGCCTCCCTCGAAACGAGAAAGTCGGCCTTCGCGCTATGCCACCATTCATTCCAACGCCGATCTGCTCCTTTCTCTTCCAAAGCATGACATCGTTCTTTGAGCCCATTCGATCCTCCCCGATCCCTGACGCTGCGTCGCCCACTTCTCTTCTGTCTCCTCCCTTTTACGCGCGGTTCATTCCTCATACCAAAGGTAGGTATTATCTATCTCGTACATTTTACCGATGTTCATGTGGCGGGTGATGGGCATACTCGCGTTTCCCTGCTCTGCCATTGTGTCAGTGATCTCTTTCTTCGACGACAAGTGCGCATGTGGGATGGGGGAGAGTGAGTCCCTCTTTTTTAACACATCCGCAGGCGACACGACGAGGTGTCTCTTGATACGGTATCCGAGGGTATCAGTGATCACTGATGACGCCATCATGGCAACACTCCATTTTTTACACTTTTGTTCGGCCGATGGCGCCGAAGGCGTTAGAGAGTCGAGGGTGTATCGATGGCAGGGTGAAGCTGGGGTATCGGATCGCATTGCTTTAGGCTAAGCAACAGATAATACCATAACGTAGTTAGGGTGGAGATATATTAAAAATCTAGAAAAGTAAATGTATCTATAAGTTGTTTGTTTGTCTTCTACATTTCAAAGGACTTATGGGGCAATAGATACACGTAAAACACTTTATTATCGAAAATTTACTGCGTGCTGTAATTGAAGGCTTTTGCAAACCGAAGTTCTTAGTGAATATCATACGCAATTCGCATGATTCATTCCCACTCAACATGTAACAAATGTACTTTCTATAATTATTTCTGTTTTAATGTGTTAGAAATTAAATTGTTAGAGGTAAATCCCTTTTGATTATCGAAAATTGTATTTGTTAAATAATGACTTCATGGCTTCATGTCTTTATCAGTCGGTTGATGGCCTTTATATACTGAAGTTCCTTGGCAATATCTTACACGGTTCTAATGAATTCACACCAGAAATGTAAAAATAATAAATCTGTTTCCAAGATTATTTAATTAAAATTAATCAGTTCATTCACACAAAAATAAAATATTATAATGCAACATTCTGTATAAATATATATATGAGTACTATTAGTTCCCAGCGCTCATTAAGCTAAACGAAGCGATCGAGGACACTCCGTGAGTGCGTGACGTTTTGATAAATCGTCCTAATAAAAGCATATATATTATGGATAACCAATTGGGAATATGGGCATATTATTGGAATCGCATTTGCGTCCCAAACGGCACACACACGAACCTATTCATCACCACCCTACGCATACACGCACACACATCGAAAAGCCTTAACCAAAAACCACCCATCAACGTAATGACATATTCACACGTCGACAATCCACGATACTCAATATTCAATACTTTGGCAAACAAACAGCTTTTCCGGCCCATTCGAGGCCATTACCATTCCCAAGGAGGGTTTGGCGTTAGTCGCGACCCGGTAATGGCGTAATGAAGCTCCACTCACGCATCTCCGAAACGTCCAAAGTCAATACACATTCCGAATGTGGAAAGCAAATACGTTGACACCTAAAATTTCTTTTAAAAGTCATTCCACCAACCGCGCGATGCACTCCGCACTCGAGAATGGGGTTTGGCGATGATATTGCCGGAAAATGAGGGAAACCAGCATCGTCTGTTGTCGCCCATAGCTGCGGCAGCCGATGCTTTTATTATAATGATAATACGTTATTGACTCAACGCCGAAGAGCTTTATTTTATGGCCTGGTAACAGAAATAACGTACACAGCTGCATATATACATACGTCGTCGAATGTGTCGTTCTAGCTCATGGTGTGGGCGTGGTGGGGACGTGAGGGAAGGTTGGTAGTGTATAATTCACATTTGCACACGAGGAAGACGCTTATGTAAACGATGTGTGCATGTGGGAGTGCGTTATGCGACGACGACAATTTCCATTATCCGCATATCCCATCTATATTTAATTCCGTTTCTGTATTTTCCATCTTCCGGGGCCGGCATCCGCTATTCTTCCACCCCCATGGGACCAGTTATTGCATTCCTTTTATCAGCTGTTTATGAATCGTATATAGTTATATTATTTGTTTTCTGATATAGTCGTTCGAGATATATCATTGTTAAATGAAGTTGTAGGACTGGGTCGTAATGAACATATTTTTAATTGTTGTTTTATAGTTTCTTTTGTTTAATACAGTTCAAAATTTTCTCGCATTTTTAAAAATTTTAAAAATGCAATGAAAAAGTGGCCTTCTTTTTAACTCAAGGGTCATCCCCTATCTTCTCTATCAGGGGTGGATGGAACATATTTAAGCCAATTTCAATGGATTGCCTTGATACATACGAGGGAAGTTACTCCAAAACTGCACTCATATAAACAAGGGGGGGGCTATTATATCAAACTCCAGCAGGAGATTCTCTTTGAAACAACTGGAACTGGAACTGAGGAGGTCCCCCTTCGGACAAGATTATTCCTTCTCAAACACGCAGTTCCCCTTGGAACATATTCCACCCTCCTCCAGCAGGTGTGCTCTTTGTACCATCTATTTCACTCAAACAGAACGAAGGAGGTTCCCCTTTGAACAAACTGAACCCAACTTAAAAAGGGGATCTCCGTTGGAACATGTTTCACCTAACTGAAACAGAGGTCCTTCTTGTAACATATTTTTGACTCGACTTGAACAGGGGTGAGGTTTCTCATTGAACAAAATTAACCTAAGCCAGTGGAACATATTTATAACTCTAACAAGGGTCCGTGGGTCTGATATACTCAAATGGGCACCCCCGGTGGAGGAGAAGAAATTTGCAATATGAGGACATGGGTTGAGCCAAAAAAAGTCCGTGTTAACATATTTCTAACTGTACTCGGTGGATGGAGACTGTGACCACTACCTTACCCAGTTCCTTACTGGACATGGCTAATTCGCGTCGTACCTCCACAGATTAGGCAAGACGGACAGTATTATGTGCAAGCATTACTCACTTGGCGTAGCAGACACTCCGGACCACACCCTTGAAATCTGTCAAAGAACGAATGAAACTCTTGGTGGCGAGCCGTTGCACGAGCAGCACAACTGAGCTACTTGGGAGAGCAATGCTCAATTCCCATGAAAACTGGAATGCGATGGTTCTTTTCTGCGTGAATGTCGTGAGAGAAAAGCACAAAGTCGAAGAAGGACACACATAGAAGGTATCTAGCCCGATGCATTGACGAAATTCAAAACCCGCATTACCGGTGCAGCGTGTATATAGTTTAAGGTGCGCACAACTCCACTATTACATTCTAACAGTAGCCACCTCTCTCATAGGGCCACTTGTTCCGGTTAGCTAGACGCCGACAACGCCAAAAAAAAACTTGAAAAAACTGTACTCGACCGGAGAGAAGCTCATAAAACAAATTTGACGTATAGTCGTATAAACCAGAATAAACAAATTTTTACATCTTACACCGTCTGCTTGAGAATCACTGATCAAATTTAGTGAGCTCTCTAGGAATATCTCCTTCGACCACCTAACAAAACCTGACCAAATCATATAAAACTCTCCCCAACCTACAATAATTTCATATCCCATTCCTTCTCTTCTGTCATCCATGCCATTGATGTTGATATGCGGCAATGCCGTGGTAAACTTAATTAACTTCATCAAATTCCTCTTCTTCTACTACACCAAACTCTCTCTTCAATATATGTACGAATTATGACTTTCTCATTGCAATTTTTCATAAATAGAGGATAAATATATATACTACCACTACCACTACCAATAGGGAACCTAAGGGAGAAAGTGGTAATTTGGAAGTGATGGTCACATTGCGTTGGGTCTTGACGGACGCGAAAAACACGCTGAATGAGGCGTAGCGGTGTTGTTCCTGCATGTTTCGGTTTCGAGAACCCAGGGGTGCCAACAGTCCGAGGGGACGCTAACATATTGCATTGCACATGCTGTGTTTTGTTACTAGGGGTTGTTCGACGAGGGTTAGCACCCTCTGTATTAAGTCAATACGAGCTTAGTCAGTCATTTTTCTTGTTGGATTAATTTTAGATCTCTAGGTAAATATACAGTGTGTTTTGTTTTATTAATTATGTTATAAGGAGGCAAAGAGGGATTATATCAATAATATTTTTGTTTTCCAGGTCGCACAGCTTTATATTTTTGGCGTCATACAAAAAGTAAGATTCCCATAATTTTTACAAGTAGAAATATTGTCAACAAAATTTCAGTCAATCTTCAGTATAGAAGACGTCTATCTCGTCCGCCGGCGAAAATTTAGTTAATTTGCTATTTTTAACAAGGCATGAGGCACTAACCTGCATATCACTGCCATCTAGTGACAAATAGCGCTCTCAAAAGCCAATACAACAGCAACTAGCGTAGAATTGGTTGCAGTGAAACGCGCGCTGCGGGGGCCGCCTATTTGCGTAAGCAATGCGTTATGGTAATGCAAACGGATGTTGCGCGCTCGCCAGCAATGGCGATGTTGATGGGCAATACTGCGAAACGCCGCGGCGCATTAATAAACGCTACTTTATTGCCGTTTATTGCAGGGATTCCATAAAACGCGAAATTATTGCCCGCCACGTCCGCAAACGCACCCTCGTACATCTCGCCCACTACGCGAGCATCAGATGCGCAGCGTAGAAATATTGCGCCATCAGGTGATCACCAATAACCAATAATTGGCTGCGAAATTATAACTCGCCGCTCGTATCTCACTCGGCATTTCTCCATTTCTCATTCATCATATCGACGTTGCTGTATGCAACCCACCGGGCATACACGTCACGTACGCGAGCACAGTGGAGGGAAATCGCAATGCGAATAAATATTTTGCGGTTGCCTACGAACGTGGTGGCTGATATATGAAAAGCGAGATTGCATGTTTTTGGGTATTAGACACATGTGTGTACTATTCATTTCGAGAGCTGCGGTGCTTATTATAATGCCTCAATTCAAAAGTGAGAAAGGGAAGCAAGATTGGTCCACGTTTGGCATGTTTGTAACATTTGGTTCATTTGGGCGATTTGCTGCATGTGGGACTACGGGTTGAGGAACCCCGAGGAACCCTAAGGAATGGGGTTTCTGTTCGTGACTTTTGTTCTGTTTCTACGTTTGCCAAAGGGTCGCAAGTTATATCAATGTTAGTCATAACTGGAGGCCCCCAATGATATCCACCCCTTAAATCTCCAACCAACGAGATATACTGTACCCTATTACCCCCTATGGGGTATAGCAAAGTAGGGACGAGTCAATAACCACGCTAACTAGAGAATTGATTACCAAATGATCGAAAAAAGCTGGGGTGGTTTCTCGGTATCACATTAGGTATTTATTAAAAAGGGGCTCGACAAGTTATTACTGGAGGATATTTCTAGAGCATCGAGGATATTATAGTTCTTCTATTCCTGTTAAAATATCAATTATTGATATGGTTTGTAACATCGAAATTGGGCTGCAAACAGCTTCGCGACATTCATAAAAAAGGCTCAAAATTGCCACGCTGTTCGTAACACTCACCTAACCTCACCTAATCTAGTCTAAACCTACCTACCTCACCTACACCTGCTATCTAATCTAACTTAATCCAACTCTACCCCGAATTTATTTAAACACATAAAATTATTTAAAACAAGAAATAACTAAAACAACAAAGGCCAATAAATTCGAATATACTCTAAGTAAAGTGGCCAGGTAACAGTAATTACAATAATTACCAAAACATATCCCTGTCGATCGATTACACACGCTGGTCTGTAGAAGCACTCGTGTGCATACACGAACCACATGAAAAATTGGTGTCATCGATGCGCATGAGTTCACAGCAAAACCACCCTCACCTCACCCTTCCCCAAACATACATACACATACTCACCCATCGGCACATACACGCGACTCCCAAGTGCCAATGTTCCATCGCTATCAGCCATATGCTACTCGGGCGCAATTGACAACTTGCTGCCGTGCGTCGCCTTTTTGTAAATGACACACGATCCACACACACGAACGAGACGTACGCACACCGAGGCCCAGTATGACACATATTCCCCACTGCACCAGCTTAAACCTACCCCTAAAACACGAAATGGGAAATTTCCAGAGTAAATGAGCGGTGATCGCTCCGGCTAAATTGCAACCACCGTCGAACATGTGTGGTGCAGTAATATGGTTGTTGTTGTTGCTTACATGCATATGTGTGTAAATGTTTTCATGTATTTAGGTATATGTGTGTGTATGTATATATGTGCTCATGTGTTTGGCTGTAAGTGTGTGTGTGTATGTGTAAGTGCATATATACGTCGATGATGCGTGGTCAGCGGAGAAATAATTTCAATTTCGTGAACACGACTATTGCATTAATAGAATATTTAATGTGTGCGTATTATGTGCATGACTTTGATACACAGCTGCGCATTAACCCGTTGCCGTCGCCGTCGAGCGTGCACGACGCAATCACAAATAAAATTAGTACGTTTTTTTCGTTTGCTTCTTGGGCGTCCTGGTGTTGGTATCATAAAAACTGTGATTAAATTCACCCCACATGGGCTGGTTTTTCCACAAAGGTCACACGGGATTGTTTTTCCTTTTATTATTCTATTACATTCTTAATTAAATTCTTATCTTGGAATTGTGTGTTTCATGTTGTAAACAAAAATGGCCTATATTAACGTTTGCTTTCTGTGTTATGTTAGTTATTCTTTGGGAATTAACGCCATTTGTGCTATAAATTGTACTTAAATGTGAAGTTCTCATTCTCAGAAATGTAGAAACTCTGGATATGACTTTTTTCAGTTTTATTAGGTTATTCGACATCAATAAAAATGCTTTTACCAGTTTATTGTATTGGAATTATTAATATATGGAATTCCGGTATTCCTGATAACCTTTACAGCCTTTCACAAAATAAATAATGCAAAAATAATAAGTATTCTAAATATATTAAATTACATACCAGACATTAATAGCAGGAGATTCATTTGAATTTGAATAAATTTCAGGTTTTTTGTCAAGTTTGATTGGCTTTCCTTGGGGGAATTCATATCGGATTCATTTAGTAAATTCTCTTCTCTTCTTCTTCTTCTTCCATAGTAACTCTTCTTACACAAATTCCCACAAAGTCTCTCCTGAAGGAGAAATTTCCACTTGATATACAGATGTTCAGATTTCCCGTTTTACAGATTGGTACCCTTGTACATTAATGACGTAACTTCATTTTTATTAGTTATTAACCTAGAAAAGTTTAGAGTCAGGAGATTCATTTGAATTTGAATAAATTTCAGTGGTCTAAGATTTTTTTGTCAAGTTTGATTGGCATTCTTTTGGGGAATTCATATCGAATTTATTTAGTGAATTCTCTTGAAATATCAATTGCATTCTATCAGTATCAACTAATATCACTGGCTATCGAAAATAGAAAGAAGAAAGGACGAAAGGCATTAGTATTGAAATATTGGGATATTTTTTTTAATATTTATATTAATTTATAACTAAAAATAATATATCTATATCCGAGGTTTGTTACCGGGAATTTATTCACAGGTTATTCATCTCACCTCTCTGGAGTTGAAAATACGACACACTCTCGAGATTCACGGACCCCAAATTTAGATTTTTTTTTCATAGATTTTGTTTTTCCAAGAAGAAATGAAAAGAATGACATCCCGCATCAAAGGAATATGTGCGTAATTTGTAATATTCACTCTCCCGCAAAATGTGAAGAGTATCTTTCAGCGGTGGACTTTTAATGAAAACCAATACAAACTCGCAGAGCAACGAGTATGCTTATTACGTTTTTCAAAAGTGCTCTGCCATTTAATTTTCGTTTTCAATTAGAGCGGCAGAAGACTCGTAACTTTCAATCCCCTCTCCAGCAAGATGTTACTCCCATCTTTTGATATGAATAATTTTAATATTAGAATATCTGGAGTTTATGTGAATTATCCAATTTAAAAATAATATGTAATAATATTAAATAATATGTAAAAAAATCTGGCGTGATCTTGGAATTCTAGAGTGCTATATGCACTTGTTACCCCTCCATGGACCGCTCTGGAGCTGAATAAATGTACTGATCTGTATAGCTGTACTAATGTTTACATTCTTCCACTTGTTCTTGGAGAATCTGCATCAAGATCCGGTGTGATCTTGGGAATCTGAAGTGTGGTGTACATGTACCCAAATTCAGCCGCCTCCAGGCTATATACCTCTACGTATTGCCTTGGAACTGTACAAAACAAGTTCTGTTTAGACGTTCAGTTTGATGAATCTCAAACATGAACTATTAATTAATAAACATTTGTGATATTAGCAGATTCAACAAAAGAAAATTCAACTCCCTTAGATTATAAAAAAAAACTGAATGGAAAAGGAATCGCTTGAAAATGAAAATAGTTGATATATTTCTTTTAATATACTATGCAAATCTCGCCGAATTCATCTGTGAATATGTATATATAACCAAATCCATTGTGAGACCGAAACGAATTGAAATTACACGATTCGCAAACGCAAATATTAGACGAACTCAATACGTGTGGCCCCTCAGGTTCCTTCTATCTAGTCACAACCACCCCATCTCTGCTGCGCCTGCCTGTCGTGATATCTCCCATCCAGAATTCACCGCTCCCACTTGACACCCCCGTAGCTCCCCTTGCCGGATGCAAATATCTCACTCGTCCATTCGCGCACGTAATATCACGCACAGTGCGCGCCGCGGATGTGAGTAAATACCATTTGGGATGATTATGCGTCCGATGGGTGAGCCAACGCCATCGCCAACGTTCGGCCACAGCCGATGGGGTGGTTTGAAAGGGGGGATGAGGGTATGTACTGGTCCGGCAGCTGTGAGTACGCACGTTGGCCATGATATCGACTTGGCACCTGGCGGGCGTTATCACATTAGGTCCACGCTCGCTTCCGCCGCCGCCGCAGCGGCCACCCTTCGATCGTCCACGATTCCTGCGTAATAATTATAAACCGGGGGAGGCTATGTGTGTGTTGGTGGCTTGGAGCATTTGGGGAATGTTTGATTATGCCAGCGCGCGCACACATATCCGATTAGTGCAAACCGGCGTGATATTTCGTTTTGCGGCGGGCGCGGATGATGTTGCATGATGTGGACAGTGTCCGCTCGGCCCGGAAATATACTTGCGAAATGGTTACATCAACATCGAATAAATGGCATTTGCTGTTTGAATATGGAAATTTTGTGCTTCAAGTGGGTAAATTCGGTGATATTAGGAAATTTTGACAGTTGGAAATGAGTAATACTGACGTGAAATGAGCATCTCACCGTCAACTGACATCTTTTAATAAACCTCCTTAGTAGTAGTAGTAGTTATAAAGTTATTTTCAGGGTTGTTTTTGGAAGTTTCATTCATTTTACAAAAAAGGGGAGGAGCCAAATCTCTAACATACATAGCTCCTCCTGTCATTAATCCTTTTTTTGTCAATTACTGTGTGATTATTGGTTCCTCTAAGTCCTTAAATGATTATTCTAGACAGAGTAGAGCTTTTAAAAAGACCATCCTTCGGAATTGCTAAATTTAGCTCCAGCCCTTTATAAAAATGTTAGTAGTACTAGCGAGGGAGTTCATTATATTATTTCAAGGGTTGTTTTAGTTAAATTCTATTTTACAGTTACCTCAATATTCTAAGAAATCAAATAATGGAATAAATTTGTATCTAAATATAAATGAGGAGGAGCTATGTGGACTAAACAAGTATAAATATTCGGTGTTTGTCATTATTAATGTTTACTCAATCACAATGTTATTTTTGGTAATGCGAAAGTTTTCTTTAATTATTTTAGAAAAACGTGCGGCACTTTTTAAAAAGGTGAAGAACCTTCGAAATTCTTAAATATAGCTCCTCCCATTTAATTAAGAAATTGGTAGTAGTAATAGAGGTGGATTTCATGATATTATGTCAAGAGTTATTTTAGGCAATTATATTCTTTTTCAAAAAGGGGGAGGAGTCAGCACACAAATAGCTCCTCCCCTTTAAAAAAGATGTTTATATTTTCCTTAAAAACAGACATTACATTAAACACATTAAACCTAAATTCCACATACATATTTTTGTCTAAAGAAGACAACCCGTAACCACGCCCCCTGTGAACCATATTGGTATAACCACCCTTTAATTACATTTCAACGGAATAAGCAACGTGTTCGACGTGCGTATATAACATTATAAAATTCCCAAGCTCGATGCGAACCAACACAGCCGGTCGTAAACGTGCATGAACAATAATTAATGTATGTGCTGACTTTTCTTGCCTGCGTGGCCGCCATTTTATTTGCGCGACCATCCCCCGAGCTATTCAGCCGCTCAGCCGTCCATGAGGCGTAGTAAAACGTCGATGTTGCGGGTGCGTGTTCGCGCATAAACTGACCTTCATAAAAGTATAATTAGTAATCAAGCGCACGACCTGGTTTTCCACTCGTCGGCAGCGTCAACAGCGGCGGCCTCGTGCTCCGAATGTCGTTTGCTCTTTAACTTTTTTTTCACACTTCCGAAGCGACACGTTTACGACTGCGTATATTTTACTTTGCTAATTTGAGAAAAAAAATAAGTACTGTGATTTTTTGCTGCGCACGACGGATGAAAGTGCGTTTTTATTATGTGCTGTGATTGCTTTTAATTTTTATAGAATTTGAAGAGTTCATTTGGGTAAGCGTTGATAATGGGTTATTAAAAAGTGAAGAAAAAAGATTTCTTAGCTGTTGAATAAACATTTTTAATTAATGTCGTTTTGAAGCAAATTTAAAGACAAATTCATTGGTGTCACGTAGTTACAGCTAACCCATGTTAAACTGTCGAATATTCTCAATTAAAATTTCAATTACCCCGTTGTAAAATACATTGTACGTTACAAAAATGTTAATAACTTTTTTTATCCGATTTGTTCGGCGCTTGAGTTTTTCTCAAATTGATTCAAAATTTCACGACGAATCTAAATATATATAT
>WSZQ02067297.1:0-25786 GCA_019419845.2 Weissflogia rhopalogaster
AATACCCTTACTTTTTGCATATATTCGCAAAAGTATAACAGAAATTCAGGTTTTAGTTATGTTTAAATGCGGAATAAACTCACAATCAGTGTAGCCACTATCTATATATTCGTAATGTTTATCTCTTTAAGAATGTATTCCTTTTTCCTGTTTATTGTGGTTAATCCCAATATAAATATAATGAATGATACATGTTCCCATGTTTAGAATAAAATATTTTATCAAATTAATAAATCATGTATATTTAGATAGTTTCAAGAACAGATTTAACATGAAAAGAAATCATTATATTTCACAATATTTTATGTGCATAACTCACGAAACGTAGCATTCCAAACATACATGCCATTAAATTCTAAATAGGAACATACCAATTTGACACTTTGCTAATGAGAAAATAACTCAAATTCTTTCAAAATATCTCTAAACATTCTTAATCACTACAACCTTCAAAATAAATAAACTTTCCATATAAACATAGACATGTACACACATTAAACTAATTTTTTAATACAATACATTGTATTTTTGTAAATATTCAAACAGAGATACACACGTTTTGTAATTTTAACAAGAAACAACTTTCCACATACTATAGTGATAAATGCAAGAATCATTATTTGTTTAGGCCAACAGCAGGAAAGTTCTTAAAAGGCAAAGATTATTGGAAATCGTGTGCTCTTTGATGACTTCTGTTCTCGTCACATATGTTTAAAACTGTCCATCATAACTATGCACTGCATATGTCAATATTGTGATCACTGTTTAAATTGCGTAGGTTTGTGGTACGTGCCATGACGTACTTCAAATGTAACAGAGTGTAAAGCAAATGCATCTCATATAAATATTTGACTAAGTTTTTGTTACTTACAGGAAAAGATAATGAAAAGGCGCTTCACAGAATGCAATCTTAGATTATTTTCCAGTAAAATATTTACACAAACTTGCCATATCTTGTTAGTTTCTAGGTAGTTTTTGTGTATTCTAACAAGTGCATTTTTACTTTGAATAAATTATTTTTGTTGTATGTACGAGATCATTCATTAATTCCTTCATAATAATGTGAGTTGACTATTCTAGTTCTATACAGTGATTTTCTTTGCAAATATTATTATTAAAACTGAGCTATTCTCAATGAAACAAATCATGGTTACTTTAACTGGAAATGTTTAAAGGCAGTGATGGCCCCAAGATTAGGTTACTTGACCGTCAAAACCCGACAATTAGTTACACGTCAGGAAAACTACTAAATTAATATTTTTATTTAATAAAATCACTTTCATGTGTGTATGTGAAACTTTTCCATGAAAAACGTTGAATGTGTGTGGTAGCGTGGCCGAGCGGTCCAAGGCGCTGGTTTAAGGCACCAGTCTCTTCGGAGGCGTGGGTTCGAATCCCACCGCTGCCAGCTGTTCTTTTGTAAGATAACTGCATTAAGGTAAAGGTTTCCGAATGCTTGGGGGCGGTGCTGTTTAAATATATTTTCTTCATGCCTATTTGCTTTCGTGATAATGTAATGTCACTACAAAACACATGTTCAGTAATTTTCCAGGGGGGGGAGGGGCATGTATGCCGTTCAATTACTTGGTTCAGACATTAATGCACTTATCTCAGGGTATTAGGAATAAAATAAGCCGCAGTTTTAGGTGCTTCTGATTGCTTTAAGAGCATGTGTTACCCTCCACTTTCTTGATCTAGCTACTGAGAGCATTTTCACAGTTTTTAGGTAAGAAGATCATCCAGACCGACCATTTCTTGGTGCTTCTGATTCCTCATAAATATGCATTACCTTTCGTGCATTTTCTGTAGGTTTTGATTCCACTGAAGCATGTGTTGTCTTCGATTTCTAGTTTCAGATATTGACAAACTTGTCGCACTCTTGCATAAGGATCATTCAGATCGAATGTCTTTTAATGGTTCTGATTCCTCTGAATTTCAGAGGAATCCGAACCACTTTAGAGTCTGAAACATTACCATTCAATTTCTTGGTCTAGTTATCGCACCTCCCCATAGCTTCCATAGAAAGATGCACCTCCCAGTTTGGAAACCTCTGCATTAAGGGATCTATTACGTACTGTACCACGTGGCGGCAAAGTGGTGGGACTAAAATGAAATTACAAAATTTGTTTCATGGTAGCCGACTACCCCAAAAGTTGGTATAGCCTGTGAAAAGTCAGATGTTCAAAAGAATCGAGTTTTGTTCATTTTACCGTACTTATATGATTATAAATCATGCATTATTCGATTTAGAGCCAAATTTGCTTCAAACTAAATAAACACTTTTTCGTTCAATTATTTAGATTCGGTTTTATAACTGACGAACATAGAGTCTACTAACAGCGAGATTTTCGTGTCAGAAAAATTACTTAAAATAACTTCCGAATTTAACTTCCATTTATATTTTACTCTTTTTAAGTACACAAATCATATACCAATCAATTTATGATGAAATGTACCCAAAAGTTTTGGAACAGTTTTTTGATGCGTTGCTTAGAAATCATGTTATATATCGTTAAAGTTGCGTTTATTCACGTCAACACTGACTCACAATCAGAAAAATTTCCGTTATTTCTAGGAGTATAAAACATGCATCAATCGAATCAGGGTAACACTTGCTACATTCCCTAGGAACAGTTTCTCGATTAATTATTTAGAAGCAATATTACAAGTCGTGAAAGTTGAATCCAATTACATACATTTGTTTGCTGTCAGAAAAATAACTTGAAATGATATACTCCTATGTATTCAAATCATATATTAATTGTGCAAATTTGCCAAAAGGTTCTCAAACTGTTTTTCTAATTATTATCTAATAATTACGAGATGTTATAGATCGTGGAAGTTGTGGCGATGTGTGGAGACGGGAAATTGCTGAACAAACCAAGAAATGTTGCTCCATATCGCCTCAAAACATTCCTTAAATCATATAAAACAATCTAATATTATTACAAGACAATACATTAAAGGATGCCACCTTCTTAGAAACACAAACGAGAAAAATACTTTGAGGTGTTCGACGTGTCCGGGGCAAAATAATGCAACGAAGAGCTAGGGAATCTATGGAGGATTACCAGCTAAGCAAATTTCAAACTCCCAAATTTAACAGAAGGCGAGGGAAACTAAGGAACACTTGGCTAGACGAGACAATAAATGATCTGAAAGAAGCAGAGATACAAAACTGGAAAGAACTAGCACAAGCCAGGAGAAAGTGGAAACTCACACACGCAAAATATGAACACACAAAAAGATGAAATCACAGGACTAATCCACCCAAAAATGGATTTTAAAAACTCCATAAATGTTTTAACGTACTTTATAGATAAGGGGTTTACTTCACTTAGCTCAACAATTTATACCTCAACGCATATGAAAATAATTGAAATATCGTGTCAGAATTTGAAACCATTGTAATCCAAATATGAAAATGTGTTTACATGTATTTTATTGAAACATAACAAAAAAAAACTAATAATACTAATGATATTTTATTCAACTCAAACTAACAATAAGATAATTTTCTACTATTCATATTCTTTACTGCTTCCATTGATCGGACGTCCATCACGGGGGCACTTCCAAAGATCGCTCGATTCATGCCAACAAGTAATAATTTTCGGTGGTAGCACAGCAATACATCATTACCTACTGACGTGGCACGTAAAAAAACGAAAGACCAGTAACGCGCAGTAATAGCTAAACTAACAAGGCGCGCGCATCAAACTACTATAAATTAAATAGCACCCAATCGCGTTTAATATGAAGTTTCCCAATTCCTGCCACGATAAATAACGAAATTGTAATAGCTGAATGCGCGGCCTCAGTACACCAACCGATAAATTATTTTTCTTTCGAAAACTTCGATTTAATTAAACGCAGCGGGTGAATTTACATAAATACCGCTTAATTATAATTATATATAAATTTTTAAATCGCTGCGTATTAGCCGACCATTGCCGGCGGCGACAATAAGAACCAGTTGAAATTAATAGGCCTACCAAATTGATAATCGAAACTTTATAACTGCATATTATGGAAATAATTGTGGCAGATATTATTTATGACTAAGTTATTTTCGGTTTGCAGCACAGTGGAACAATAACGAATATAATTAGGAGGTGTGAAGAATCTAAACTGTTAGGTTGGTTTAAATTATGATTGCTTATTTAGATCATCGTACATTTTAATTATACCTTAAAATATGTACTCTTCTTTAGATTTCTCTTTTTATAGTCCAATTATATGTTAATAAGTATTTTGTTTGCAAGAAATCTTTATTGCCTAGAATGTAAGGCACAATTAATTTTGTTGAATAGTGAAATTAATACTATTCAACAAAATTAACGTTCGGCATACATCCTGGTATCCATGTTTTCCAAATATAATTCAGACATGCTGATGCCAAGTATAAGGAAACTTCGATATACGGAATCAGGTATAAATGCAAAATTTTCAGGTTCGTTGATTTACGTGACTTATGTAATGTAGTAGTAGTTGGACGTTTATTGCCATTCATCTTTTACACCATTTTACATTTTACCGCCAACAGACTTCATAAAATAAATAAATAAAATAAAAATATAATTCATAACAATAAGATAAAATAAAGCAAATAAAGCGCATGTGCAACTATCATGATTTTTCAAAATACTCAGGTTTTCGAAAACTCTACATATTCTTCGCCATCCGTGGTATTTCATCCCACCTTCACTATTTGGTAATCTCTTCCGTTTCCATTTCTCCTTCACAATTTGCGTCAGTATTGTGACACTCTCCCCTCCCTTTCCGAACCACTCCCTTACCTTCCCCCTCATACATCCCAAACCATTCACTTCGCAGTCACACAGATGCTCCCAGGTATCCACCCTACCTCGACATAACACACATTCCATATATTCGTTCCCCATCTACACCTTTCTTGCTCCCGACTTCTTTCACGCACCATCCATTCTAACGGTCCCCCTTCCCGCAATATTTTCTCTACCGCTAATTCCGACAAACCAACATGCTTATACTCCTTTCTTCTGTCCACCCTCCACCCACTCACCACTCTGCTAGCATACCATTCCCATATATCCTTCACCAATCTTCCGCTTTCCATTTTACTCACTCTCTCCTAAAACCTTACAACCCTGCTAATCGACTCCCATTTAACAGACATTCTCCCTATCTCTTGCATTACAATAAACCTGGGAGTGGATCTTTCGAGGCCCAACATATCTTTGGTGAACCACGTTTGTTCTTCCTCTAATACTTCCCATTTAAACAGTCCCCACACTTCCACACCATACAACAGTCTCGACTTGACACATGCATCCCATAGTCTTAACACCACATCCCAGTTATTTCCCCACATATTCCCCCACTTCCGTATTTATGTAATGTAAATTGACTTGTCTAAAGCAAAAATAGAAAGAAATATTTATGTATAATCGAATACTTTATAAGGAAAGTAAGGGAGTCTCATTATAGAGCGAGGAGGGCTGGTCCCGAGACTTTCCGCATACGATAGGTTTTACTGTATCTGACATTAAAAATGTATATATGTTAAACTTTGTATCAAAACGAATAGTTTGAGGATATGTTATAGTGGAGAACATGTATTGTAAAATAAAGTTCTAATAATAATTCATGGCACTCTAGCCACCAATCGGGCCAATTCGTGGAATATTATATTTCTCGCGTATGAAGACGGACTTCATCCTCCTATCTTTCCTTGGTATAAAGTTCTAATTAACTTGAGTTAGCTGATGTGTCAAGTTCCACTCACCACTACGTCTCTGTTCACAAAACACACGATTTTAATTACCATAACGTCTTTAGTAAACCCACCGCTAAACCCACCAGAGCAAAAATAAACGGAGGCAATAATAAGTACTAATTGTAAGGAGGTGATAGTATAAACGGAGGCCTGCAAATGCCACGCTTTTTTAGTGGCAGCCTCCCTCCCTATTCTAATGCAACTTAGGGCACCCCGAACGTCATTGCGTAACAGGGCAAACAAACTTAAGTTAACAGGCGCTGAAAGCGTCGTACACCCTAGGCAACCAACTCAACAATACACGTACGAAATGCATAGGTATAACATACAGTTCTTCAATTTATATTTATACTCACAACCTTGTTAGTTCAATTGGACTTAGGACTCGCAATTTGTCTTACAATTAGATATGGACTATCTTCTTGTGCTATCTTTCTTGTGCAATTAGTATTAAAACTGAAAGAATATCTGAAAACTTCTTAGATATACAAGTTATGTTTTAAAATCCAGTGATACTTGTTAAACAAAATTAATTACCATCAGAATATCACAGAAACTCCGAAAGATCTTTTATTCGCCTTTTCTTTTTTTCGCCTTTTCAGCTGGAGGTACTTGTCAAATATATGAACTGTTGCACACATTTTTCGCTTGAAACGTGTTTGTCTTTTCTGAAGCGCGAGTTGATGATTTAATAGAGCACACCGTACACTTAATTGTTCAATTGCTAATCATATTTATCTGTGTAAATTACAAGCCATAAACTAAAATACTTCTAACACCACAAATTTACATGAATGTAAGTGATGACACCCTCCTGGGCCATTCGCACAAATATACACATTTTATCACACTAAACACTTTTTCTACTCCTGTTGTATAATACACACATGTCAGTATCGATTTTGATTAAGTAATAGCATATATTTCCTGCTAGTAAGCATATATGTACTGATAAAACTCGGAGTTCTAGACAAGCCTGCATGGAAATATGTTCATAGTACCACACTTTTATAGTCATCATAAAAATTACATGAGAAAGAGTAATCATGCCAGATATTCGTATAAAGACATGACATTCATTGGGATTTCAATAGACTTCAATAGACAAAAGACTTCCAAAAAATAAAACAATCCGTAACAATAAAACAGAATAAAATATCACATATTTTCTACTAAACTGCTACCGTATTCTACTAAATTGCATTATTTTGCTATTACTTTTAAAAATCATAGACAATTGAGATTAAAATTTATTGGGAGATATTTTCACTAATATTCATATGTACTTCGAGTTCTATCCCAATTAAGGTAACTTTCACATTCTGAAATATCACAAATATCATTTTTCCTTATTATTTTTCATATTCATATTAATATTAAAATATTTATATTAATTTAAATAATAAGTAGATCAAACTTATAATTATAAAATTCAAATTTTAAACTTTACTTTAAAGTATAAGTTGCCGAGAGAACTACTAATTACTGTATTAATACAAATTAAAACTGCTAATATGGACCAAGAAATTAAGAATGTAAACATAAATTTAATAAATAAACGTACAATTCTTTATTTCTCTTTTCGTAGGCAAATAATCTGCCACTGCTTATTTAAGTTCAAGAAGTCGTGATGTTTGTCGACGCAGTAACGTCTTCTTTATACAATGTTGTAAAACTGCTACTTATGGACAAAGTGCTATTTGAATTTATTGCATCGTTACCTGTTGGTAAGTCGAAACAATTTATGATGGCTTCTTGAGAGTGATATTTCAGATTAAGGTAGCCTAAAAAATTACAAGAGAAAAAAATATAGTTAATATCTTCACATTAAGGGAAAGCCAGTATAAAGGAAGTAAAGATAATTTTAACATTATTGGAAGAATTACTGGTGGTAGAAAAATAATTAATGGCGCTGACACTGAGAAGCTGCAAAATATATATAAAACTACTTACAATTACCTGTTATATCTTATTTTTGAAAGTAAGCGAAATATTATTTAGTCTTAAATTTCCTATTGCGGATATTTTATTATTACTGTAGCATATTTTACTGCAGATTATGATTTTATTTAATAAATTATGGCAAGTAATTCAATCGGTTATGGTATCTTAATGTTAATGTCTGGATTAATTGAATTATATATTGCATGAAATATTGCCGGCGTATGGTTTAGAGCAGGAATAGGAAACCTTTCGAATCGGAATAACATAAAATTTCACTTTGCAAAATTCCAGCATTTAAAACTTGTGTAATAGCAATAGCAATAGGGGTCCTTGGCAGCGGAATTTGGGGTACGCTCCGATACTCGATTTACCATATCTTAAAGGTGTCTGATCAATTGGTTTCGGGGACGACATTGTATTGGTGAGAATAAACCCAAACCGAGCAGCAGTTTTTCTATATTAAACTGGTCCCTTGAACTTGTCCAAGCCTGGATAAGGGCTAGTGGCTAGACACTCTCTCCGCAGAAGATAAAATCATCATGGCTCTCCACAAAACTAAAGGGCGCGTAGACAACGAATATATTACAGTAGCAGACAATAAAATCCCCATAGGTTAAGTGGTAACGTACCTGGGAGTAACGTTGAAGACTGGTACAGGATAGGTAAGCAGATAACTTAATTAACAACATAAGGAAGGGACACCTGTCAAATAATAGGAAAGATTCTTCCCAACTGGGGTAGTTGCGGGGATATTGGACGCCACACACTGGCAACTGTGGTGATCTCGAAGTTACTGAACGCCGCACCAGCATGGACGGACTGTATTAAGATCGTCAGAAAAAGAGACAAACTGAAGAGAGCTCTTAGGGGAAGTTGCCTGCGCCTAGCCAGAACCTACCAGACCGTCTCTACGGACACATTCTTCAGTATTGCCAGTTTCAGATGTATTGTTTGAGTACAATACATTGGTATGTAACAATAATGAGAGTCATGCAGCCTCCAACCCACCTCCAGATATGTTATAGACGGTTATAGTATATAGACGGTGAACTTCTGGTTAACACAGATCCTTACCGGCTCGGCCATTTCCGAGCATACCTATTTAAAATCTGGTACGTCACAAGCGAGACATCATGTCCCTGATAACCCGAATGCTGAATTTCCCCTGAAATCCTCGCTGGAAAAATAATTAGTACTAACCTAACCTATACTTGTACTTATTTATTATATATTTATTGGAACAGTTATTATTGTTATCTGAGTTATTCTTTCAAAATAAATACCAAAAATGTGGGCCCACTCCTGATTGGAAGCGATAAAATTTCCTATAACGACCTTCAAATTTAAAAAGCCGATCAATTATATAAAGAACTCGGCGCAGGAATCAGCTAATTTTTACATCCGGGAGGGCCCCTGTTTGAGATTATTCAAATTTACTTCTATATGTGGCACCACATTTTGAAACAATTAAAAGTGTGTCGTACAGAAAAGAAAGGTTAAGAATCAGTGGCATTGAAAATTAGAGTATATCGTACAACGTGCAATGGTATCTCTTTCTTCACGATTATTTGCAGCTTGGCCCAAAGGCGAGTTTTATCATTGCTGATAAGCATTAATAATCTGAACATAAGTTACATAAGTAGAAAAAAAAAGAAAGAATTGAATGGACAAATCTGGTTTCATTATTTTATCCATGACCAACTTTTATTACGTCGCAGAGGGTTTTCGGCACGGGTTCCAAGAAGGCCTGAATGAACGCAGAATTGCTATATGAATATTACAGCATTTAAAAGCTCAGCAAATAAATAAGTAGGCCATGAATATTTGTAAGATATGTATGACATTCCCAAATCAATACTGAAATTATACAACAGGAGTAGAAAAAACTTCTTTACCATAAGAACTAAAATTTCTCTTCCATTATGGAAACAGTTTTGACCAGTGTTGTCTAGAATGTAGCAATGTTAATTTAAATGAAAACCCGTTATTAATATATTTACCAACCAACTACAATTTAACAGCTCCTTGATTATCACACATCGAAACAGATAACCATAAATTTCTCTCCACCTCGAAATCTAAATCTTAAATCAAAAACAAATTAAATTAAAAAGGCAATCAAAAAAGGTGTATGTCGAAACATCATATAATTATAAAATTATCTCATTCGCTGTGTAAACATTTTCTCCTCGTATCTATATCTTCTTAAAGTCAAATATAGTGGGCACATCATCATTACGATCACAGCTACCATCACTAACAAGATAATGCGCAGGCAAATGCTACAAATCAACTCATCCCAGCTTAGGCCAAACACCGAAACACCAGGCCAATCATAAAATTAAAGCTTATTCAATACGCATTTCTTACAGTTAGAGTATTAAAACTAATATTTACTGCGTAAAAAGCTGTACGCGTAGATTAAATGCTATGCGTGCTTTTCTCTCTTTCATTCGTTGATTGCTGCTAATGAACGCACATTGATTGAGAGTGATATATTGCCACATCTGCAAAGAAAAGTCATATCCAATTGGTTGGTAAATACGCAAATATTCCTCCTCCATTCCTCCATGTTGCTGCCGATGTTCACCAGAATCACCCAGAGCAGAGACGCTTCTAATTGTTTTCACGAGAACTATAAGGAAGTACTAAAATGGTAATGAATCCATCGTTATGACGATAAACAGTCATAGAAAAGTCAAGAAAGAATGCATTGCGCGTTGCGTCTGACAGATGGCGGGCAGCGGTGACATAAGCGAAGCGACGCATGCGCCACGGACGCAGTCAGTGACGCGCATGCGCGTAAAAAGTTCCACGCATGCGTCGCGTTGTAGAGCAATATCAGAAGTGACAATATGGTTTTGCGACCGTAAAACTTTTACATCACGTGCCCAGTGTACAATTGTCAATTTAATATCTTCTTATAGCGACGGCGATAAATCTGTGCTTGGATCGACGTGAAGGCTTTATTCGTTCATTTGTTGTCTCTTTTGATGACCTGATCTTGTGCGATATTTTAACAGCGGACCGCCGACCTTCTAATTAGCACCTGAGTGTTTTCTTTGTTTTCTACGGTGCTGCGTAGTCGAGTAACGCACACCTGCGTACAAATCATCAGTTAATTTGCACCTTAAGGCACTCGACAAGTCAAAAAGTCAATTAATTGACGCCTAATTGCCGTGTTGCCTCGTTACAACGCCAATCGATCGCTTCAAGTGTGGCTTGTGGGTTTACTTTACAATTTATTGACTTTTGTGGCGAGTTAAGCCAGTGATGTGCAAACTATAACAACCATCAAAAACCTAATACACAATAATTGAACAAAAACCCTTACACTTCAACACAATTTTTGCATCTACTCAAATTTAGAATTACCTTGAAATTAGTTATCATCTATTAAAATAGCCGTTCATATACACAATATTAAACTATGACTATTTGCTTGCGAATCCTTATATTTGCCATTTAAGCACCAATTCGATTATATTTTAACAATCGAATATGCTTAGAATTTATTGCTAGATAAATTAGACAATAATGTTTACTAAGTATAGGGACAAATATCGTAAATAAAGCGATTGAATTAGCCCATCAAATGAGTTTACACGAAGTCAGATAAATTATAAAATAAACATGTAGAGTTACGTTTTAGTGAGCTGTAATATAAGGAATATGTTGTATAATTCAGGTTTGTGTTAATTTTCAGTTCTTCAAATTTCTAAGGTACTTTGTATACTAGAAGCGCGCGTGCTAGATCCTATCCCTTTCTACTCAATATATAAAAGAGAGACGAAGTGAGCTTGAATTTTTATATTTCCTCCAAATGTGAAAAACGCCCAGTTTGTTTACCACTGATTTATTCTCCGACAGTTAGTCGACGCTATTGCATCTGTGAAATTAAGTCGTGACTTACATGCTACCTACGTACCCATAGGTACGGCGCATCTATCTCTTGCCTTCTGATTGTTATTAGTACTTCGTAAAGCAGAGACGCATAAAACTGAACGAAAAAATTGCAATTACTTTAAACTTTAATTATTTCCAATTGTTTCTAATGAAAATTAAAACGTCCTGTTGGAGTAAACAAGAGATTGTTTGTAAATATTTCTCAATTGAACACTATGATTTCGATAAAACGTGATAGTAGGCGGTACGTGATAATACCTGATAGCTACTTTGATTCTTTCTTGAATTTGCATATTGGCACGATTTTAGAGAAAAGCATTAAAAACCACCATTCGGAAACTAGGATTTAACGAACAAATCACATCATTCATACCGCATTATATGGAGACCAAAAAATACAAAAGACAAGGTAAATCATAAATTATTATAAAGGCCAATGAGGTTTCCAATAAGCATTAAGCATTAAGGTTTTATTAATGCCGTAAAATAAGGAAGAAGGAAGACAAATTTCACATTCGCATAATCTAGTTCCACAACATAGGCAACCGGCGTTATCAAAAATCAATACAAATTTGAAGTACATTTGTTTCAATCGTATAAGTTTCCACTGTTGAGATAAAACAATTATAGATGCAATCCTTAAATAAATGTTAAGTCATTCAAGCTTCCTTATTGGATCGCCAGAACGCAGGCAATTGGGTCTCTTTAATATTTTTCATTATACGGGAAGTAAAAGTACGCTTTATTATCATTGGTTTTTCCACGGATACTGTTTTACAGTTTTTTTATTTACTTTGTGTACAATGTGCACATGTCACTGTTAGGCATCATCAGTTACGCAAATATACAATTAAAAATTGCAATTTATATAATTCTAATTATAAGTGAGAATTCTGGTGAATGGGGTGTTTATCAGCATCTCAGTCTGGTAGATATATGCGCGGAGATATATTTCATCTGATCATTCAGGTGATTAATCTTTTAACATATGTGTATACCAAATTGATTGTGCCGACTGCAAAAAAGTTTACATAGAGCAACGAGAAGAAATTTTAAAGTCTGCATAAATGAGCATGTACGTCTGATGGGAATTCTCAACTCATCTACAGTTTCCTAGCATCTCCTTCCGGACGGACACAGTTGCCCGTTTAACAACCTCAAAATTTTACTTGTTGTAAACAAGAATAATAAATTCAACGATTTGGAATCTCTGCATATCAGGCAGACGAACAGAGAAATGGATGAACCAGATTCAACTGCTGATCAGTACTCTACTCACCAAAATTTGTTAATACAATCAAAATTCGGAACGACAATTATTATTATCTTCTGGCACTATGAACAGTCCTTCAGTGCTTGTAAATAGACTTCCCAAAATAATAGGGAAATCCGAATCTCCGGGTTTTGTAAATCTGCGGGTTTACTCTGTTACGATTTTGTCTGTGAAAGCCCGGGTTTAAAATCCGAACAAAAACTCGTTTACAGCGCCACCTAGTGTAATATAAAAAGACTATACGCATGAAAGTTATTTTATTTTCATTAGCTATTAAAATGTATATAAATAAAAACAAAAAATAGAAACAAAAATTTGGGAAAAGATAAATTCAATTACTAGTATTCTCAAAGAGAATGGCTTTTCTCATTCTTTCAAATATGCATGAAATACAATCACTGGTCAATGTGCGGAAAGATTGGAGGCTTCGTTCGCTAGTACTACAAATAAACATGTTAAAACACGAGCTGATACGTGCCGCAATCGCGGTAGCAATTAATCGCTGTTGTTTTAGTGACAAGTATCAACACGTTCTCGAGCACTCGCCTCGATTTCGGTTTGAAAACAGAATCAAGCAAGAGCGGGGCGACTCGCCCCGATTTCGGTTTGTAAACAGAATCAAGCAAGAGCGGGGCGACTCGCCTTGATTTCGGTTTGAAAATAGAATCAAACAATAGTGGGGCGTTCTTGCGTCGATTCCGGTTCAAGAAACAGAATTTTTAGCATCATCTAGTAGTAGGACGCAACCGCGTCGATGCTAGTATCGGAACCCGATACTTTCAAGATCAGCTGATTCTGGTATAGAACCCTGAACTTTTCCGAAAATCCGAGTTAAACCCTTGAAAGTAAAAGCCCGATTTAACCCGAAACTGACCAGACGGAAAACCGAGTAACCCGGAATTATCGGGTACACTTGACATGTCTACTTATAAGTCGAAATTTATGAAATGTCATAGCACATGCTAATATTGAAGGAAATTGATTTCGCATTACCTTTGTTTTATTTATGACAATGTAGATATTCTAGGATACGCGCACAACGCAACTCAGATTTGTCGCGCACGAACCGTGCAAGCGTTACGCGTGTGGAGCACAAGTAAACACAACAGAAATCAAAAATTCCCCACTTGGTTAAATTAAAAAGAAGGCAAATTAAAAATGGCCTCGTTGTTAATTTATGGGCCTCCTTAAATCCACTTGTACTTTTTCAACATTTATTTCAGCGAAGGACATTTTCATCAATCTCTCACTTATATCTATATTCATTATGCTCCGAGGTTGATTTTGGTAATTAAAATGCTTATTTTAATAATTTAGTTGGACGCACTTAAGCGTCATAACGAGATTATTACCCCTCGAGTTATTTGTTCACGGGGCCCTTAAAGGGTTTTACTGAATTCCCTAGAAGTGTAAACCATATATTATAAGTAATAGTAACAGACAAAGATTACGGCGCGGGCGCGAAGGAACGTTGGGATAGGGCAATCGTACTTATTCGAGCTGGTGCTGGTTAGAAAACTGACTTTATTCCGATATATTCTTGAGCACACAAAGTACATATTAAAGAAGAGAAGGTAGTCGCCCTGCCATCTTCAAATAATAAGAGCCAAATCTCCTTAGCACTGCCGGGGACGCGAACATAACTTGATGAATAAAGTAAGTTTAATTTGATGGAAATTGTGAAACTGTTTGTGTTTCTCAAAATGTTGATTTTACCTAATCATGTGCTCGATTATTAAGTAAAAACATTTGTCATATCTTCACTCTTGCCATATATCTCACCACATCAGTCAGTCACGTATGCATAAACACTGGCAAGTCACTAATTGAATAATTATGCATTTAAATGCTAACCGTAGGCAATAAGCACCTATCCGGCAAACCCAACTATAAATCATAGACCATCTTAAGCGTTTGCACCGCGCTACAATCCCGAAATTAGTCGATAATTGTTCTTCGTGCATGTCTCGCATTCCCCAACGAGGCAGGCTCGTATTCCATTCAATTGACGGCGTACGTCGTCCTTAAAGTCCATAGGTAGCTGAATGCTAAACCTGAACCCATATCGCACCTTCATGCAACGCATCACAACGGCGCAATTAATGCGCAAAGAGCGTGCGTTTACGACACCTCATATAACGTGCGTTGCGACGCATCATCGACCATAGAGGCACTAAAATAAATACGCGGTTAATGATCCGGCATGAATCGTAATTATAACGCAGCAAGAAGTGACGCGTTAATCAGGCGCGCATGCGCGCCCGCATCAACGTGCGGCGCATGTGCACCATGCGTCCGTTCTTTTCGGGCGCTAATGACTCGCACACAAACATTCATTACATTCTTTACGTTGTGTTGACGTGAGTAAGTAAAGTTTACTTACTCATTGCGTGTGACTTTTCTTCTAGCAAAGTAGCTGTAAAAACTTTGCTGCCCACAACGCCAAAGTAAGTTAAAAAAATTGATTCGGCACGGTCATTAGAATTAATGAAACGAAACTTATTTTCTGTCTTGTTCCCATAATAAACAATTTTCGACATTACTTTAAAACGTGACAATCTAAAAAGCTAAAAAGTTGAAGATAAAAAATGACCAAAAATGTTTTAGCCTGTCTGTTAACCAAGAGAAAAATGAGTAATAGTTCGGTGCAAACATTTACGCCACGACACAATTAATTATGGAAAAAAGAAGCGGCTAAATATGCGTGGGATAAATTAAAACATGTGTACACGTATTAGGAACACGACTAAGCCGCTTGGCTAATTAAAAACATCACCGTTTGCCGCGCTTGTCATGTCGTCATCACTTAATAATCCTAACACTTTTCATTTGCATACTTAATTGACACTAGTCGACAAAGTAGTTAAAATTTCGTTTGCTGAGCGACGTGATACGTCGTCGCTGCACGGGCTTAAGATATCAAAGAAGTCATTCAGGCACAAGACACACAAAATTGGATGATTGATCTCGATGATGAAGTTGTAAGCAATTATCGTGTCAACTTGGCCGCCGAAAAGCTAACAGGCGCAATTTAAATAAACGCGTAAAATTGTTGTGCTTAAAAGATCGGAGCACATTTTGGAAATTCGGCATATGTTAACTACGAGGGGCTGAATTACAACGTGCCAAGTTTTTTGTACAAATACTTTTGGTAAAGTGTATGGAGATGTTTTCTTCAGGGCTGTAATTTAGCGGTCACCACATCAATTGCTACAATTTGGGAGCAAAAATAAGTGCAAACCTTCCAATAATGATTTAAATATTTTCTCATAATTAGATTGTAATTATATATAATAAGAACATTTTTACGTGAAATTTGAAGGTATTTTCGAATTTTTTACAACGTAGAACAGAATAAATCAAAAATGAACTGAACTTTAAGGATCCTTATCATCTCTTATAGTGTGAGAAAATTAATGGAAACTCAGTAGTAACACATTTTATTTACATAATCTTTATAGTCATAAATTTGCTAACATCTACATGTGTATTAATAATAATAATATAATGGTACAATATAATATTGATCAAGGTGAAGCGTTGACTAGTAATATATCACGTTATCAGATCTTTGCAGAGTTCCACTTCCTTAAATATAAACGTTGTCTGAGCATGCATGTTCGCAGAATTTGCAGTCGCAGTCTTCACAGTGTTCATGAAAGTGTAATGGTGCACAGTATGTGATGGAACCCATGATCCAACATTCAACATACTCGGCTTTTGTTCTTCTGATTAGCCTTTTTCCATTTGTTTGATTGTTGATTTGTTTGAAGTGAAGATCCATCCGTGAACTTAAGTTCGAAGAATTCCCAGTTTTTAGCATTTCTATAAGCTTTGTACTCCCGAATTGCATAGTCTGTGAAGTCGAAGTCATCCATCAGATCTTCTATAAATGTACGAGAGCCTGTAATGTGGTAGCAGGGTATTATTAAATCTGAATTGATTAGTATATTATTGGTATCCATAGAAATACAGGCAATTAAATAAAATTGCTATCTTTAGTAGAAGTAATATCAAGTAATTTTCTTGCCAGCAAACATTTCGAAGTAATTAGACTCAACTTTCACGACTTGTAATTCGAAAAACTATTACTAAGAGAGATTGTAAATTTCACACCTATTCAATTTGAAGTTCATGCTCCATCCTAGGATTAAGGGAAATATGAAAACATCGGAATCTTTAGTACATGTCATTTTTCAGAGACCGACGATGTTGACGGTAGTATTCTCAACTTAAACGATATATAACAAGATTTATAGGCAATTAATCGTAATAAAACCGTGGTGAGAGTTAGTGGTAAATTTTATGTTTTAATGGAGAATCAATCTATATCTCAAGTAGATTCTACGATTTGTATACTGGAAATTATATTATGAGAATCTAAACTGTGAAATTCAAACTTTGTTCTAAAATATTTTCTAATCTACATATCATGGAATGCCCAATCTTATATGGGAAAGTGCGCCAAAAACTATAGGGATATCATTTATATTTTAAATTTGTGAAAATCTATAAATTTTGGATATTATAGCATTAAATATTGTTTTATTTTTTATTTTTAAAATAATGTTATGCATATGTCTTCATAAACTGACTCAACTTCAACAATCTATAACATTTCCTCCATACAATTAATCGGAAAACTTTTTCGGTAGTTATTGGCAAATTTAATTCTGAATAGATTCTGAATAGTATGATTTGTATACTTAGAAATGTAGCAAATATAAATAAATGGGCCATCTTCAGGAGTATGTTTAGCACAAGTTATTTTTAGAGATTGGAAATGTTGATGTTACCAGACTCAACTTCAACCATATATAACATGATTTCTAAACATGCAATCAAAACATTGTTGCAGCTAATTGTGGCAAATTTCATTATAAAATGAATAGTATATGATTTCTGTACATAGGAAGAAGTCAAAATTTAAAAGAGGTAATTTCGAGTCATTTTCTGGCAATGATAACGTCGCCGTTAGTAAACTCAACTTTTATGAATTATAATATCGGTTCTAAGCAATCAAATGAAAAACTGTACCAGTTTGAAGAAAGTACATGAAATGAGAAAAAATTATAAACCTAAAACTCGTCATTTGTTGTAAAAGTAGTTTTTTCCGGATATATTATACCAAATTCTTTGGCGTAAATGTGTACATCAAAACAAACCCGTATAAGATTGGGTATTCTAGAATATGTTGATTAGAAAATATCACCTATTCCTTAGTGATATGGAGGAGATTCTGCGTAAGGGTCAGGATGGAAGGGTAGTATTGGGAAAGACTAAGGTATGGATGCTTGCTGATGCAGATGGCGTGGTGTTGTTGGCAAGGGACAAGGGAAGCATACAACGGATGTTGGATAGGGTTGAAAGGTATTTGGATAAAAGAGGATTGAGACTGAATGTGCAGAAGACCAAGTGGATGTTGTGTAGGAATGCTGGTGATCGGAGAAGGTTAGAGGACTTAGTATGGAAGGAAGAACTGATCGAGAGAATGGATGTTTTTAAGTACCTGGGGTTCCTGATTAGTGCAAATAGTAAGTGGGGGGGAGCATGTGAAATGGATGCAAGGCAAGGCGAGGAGTGCCTGGGGAAGTGTGAAACGAATGTGGGGGAATATGTATGTACCCCAAGGTACATTGTGTTACAAGAAAGTGGAAGAATGACAATTAAATGGGAGTCTGTGAGTAGAGTAGCACGATTTGAGGTGGAACTGAAGGGAATGGGGACCGGGAGATTGGTGAAAGATATATGGGAATGGTGTGCCAGGAAAGGGGTCATTGGATGGAGAGAAAGCAGAAAAAGGGAGTATGAGAATGTGGGTGTATCTGAGCAGGCAGTGGAAGTAATGATAAGCGAGTCAGGAATGCTTGAATGGTTTGTGCGTGAAAGGGGTCCAGAGGTGGAAGAGCAGAAGCGCCAAGAATGTATCAAAAACAGTGCGTGTAACCCAGGATACGGCTTAATCCAAACAATAACACGGAGACCCGCCTATAATGATAAAAAGAACATGGCCGCAGAAGAAAAAAGAATTATGGCCAGAGCAAGATGTGGAACTGAAGAGCAGGGGAGAAAGGTATGGTTGGGGTATGGGCACATGAGGTGTGTGTGTGTGGTGTAGGAGCGGTGTTGATTCTTGGGATCATCTGGCTGTATGTGAGGGGATGTTGAATGGTTTGGGAAGCATGGGTGGGAATGTAAGAGAGTGGTTGGGAGAGACAATAGTGAGGCAAATTATGCAGGAGAAAGGGAAGCGGAGGAGAGATATGACTCAATAGAGTGGGGTGGAATACAACAGTTGTATTTAGCACAACGATATTGTTAAATTCCAAAAATAAAAGGTTATCTACTATGTGATCGAAAATATTTTAGAACAAAGTTTGAATTTCACATTTATGTTCCTCATTTTCCGGTAAGTATTACAGTCCGCATTGGGTCCTCTTAAAACTAAATTTAAATTTTACATTTTAGTTCCACTATTGTAATAAGTATTAACATAAGCAATTTAAGAAGATTCGTAATTTTGTACAAATTCATGGGTAAGAAAAGTAGGGAAAACTAGTTTAGGGCATATGCACACTTAAAATAAACATTCATTTTCTATTTAATTTATAAAGGTATAAGCAAATTTTGTATGAAACGATATAACTTTCATATTTCTTAAGAGGGAACGAAAAAAACTGACAAACTTCATCTCATCGTTGTTTTAATTACATTATTTTTAATTTTATTAGATATGCTTTATGTTAGACATTAAAATTTATAAACTTGTAAAGGCTGTTAGCTCCAGAATGAATTTTATTTGTCTCCGATAAAATCAGGTTTATATTAATTTTTAAGTGTTTATTAGCATAAATTATTAGCCATCTCAGAAAATTTAATTTTTCATTAATTTGCTTCCAGAGTTATAAATCATGTTGCATTCGAGCTGAAGCGCAATAAAAATTGCAATTAACTCGAAAAGGTTGCCGTAACTCGGTGCGGTTAAAAAGAAATTCCGTTCGAGTGACATCTGGTCGAAAGAAAAACGAAATCACGGATTTGTGGTTCATTGATGCTGTATCGTTAGCAGGAGGTGTATTAAGCTGAAGATTAAAATTCCTCGGTGTCCCTTGATGATGCATAGCAATCGGGGACAGCTGCGGCAATTTATAATTGAGTACTCACAGTAGCAAACAAATCACTCGACAATGCGCATTATGCGTGATCGGCGGCGGTCGTTTAGCGCTTGATCGGACGGCCGGACGGATGAATAATAAATGAAAATGAAAATGCGCGGCTGCTGCGCGTCTGTTGCGACTTTTCACGCGTGCATTGACGCGAATCAAACACTTCAGATGCGCAACGACTCTGCGAAGTGTTCCGCTTTTGCTCCCATCAGCAATCTGTTTAATTAACTGGGTTATAAAATCTCTACTATTGTCTAAAAAAAAGTCTGTTAATTGAATTCGTTAATATGTAATAATTGACAACAGAAACTTTAAAATTATTTTAATAAATGCTGAGGTCCAGCCAAGTGGCGCAGTGGTATGGATGATGACTACTGCCCACGAGGTCCCGGGTTCGATTCTCGGTGGGAATGCATATTAAAGTGAATTCTTCTTCTAATCAATAGTATTAGCCTCTACTATGACTAATTACATTGAACAAGAATTGAATAGAGCTAATGACCATAGCAGTCGATGCTCGGTAAATCAAACAAAAAAAAATGTTGAGTCAAAGACTGCAGCTTTTATCAGAATGTTTCATGATGTTGGAAACTAGACGATCGTCAATTGCAATTTATTTCATAATAAATGTAAATTCTTGCCAAATAAGTGAATATGTCCGAAAATATGACGAAAAAAATATTGTACAACGAGCATGGGTGCAACCCAGAGTACGAGAGTACTGTAACTCATTCGAGTGGGGAAAGGGCATTCCACGCGATTTATACACTCCACTTTTTATTTGACTATTATGTGGGAAAATAATCATCAAAAAAGATACTGAAATATGTACATTATACAATTGGAGTAGTACAATTGAAGATGTACATTATAGAATTGTCAAAGCATTTTGTCAATGGTTCTTATCGAGCTATCTTCAATTACTTAACACCAATGAATTCGTCCTTGAATTTCCTACAAAACGACATTAAGTCCAGGTGTGGAATAGTTACGGTTTAGAAAATAGCATTTCCTTGGTAATCTAAATGGGGACTTTGTGCTAGAGACATTTCTTTTGTTGTGCTAAGGTGTCAGTCTCTAATGGTGTGAAGATCTATATGATTAAGAGGCACAATTTTACGCTTTACACACCAATATATTTATTTTTTATTGTAGCAAAACTGTTTTATCAATTGTAATTTTGTCGAAATTTTAAATTAATTAATATTTTACAAATCGTAAAATCATCCTGTTTCTTGGTATTCTGCTCAGAGTAGTGCAGGATGTTTTCTCTCATTTTTTAAGGACTTTTTTAGGATATGACAAGAGTTTCAACATACATTTCAGAGGTTACGAATTTAATTAGGAGCCTTAAAAACTAATCCTGAGATATTTGCCTTTTTGTTGGTATCATGATCAGCTTGATCGGCTGCCAGGGGACATCATATTTGAATATTCCTACTGCATAGGAGAGGCAACTCAATGCCGTTAGTACATACATAGAAAAATTGTGGAAAAATGGTATCATTGTCGTGTATATTTCGCAATATAAATTCTACCCTCAACATTCATTACACACATTCAACATTCATCACACAACTACTACTACACAACAAAAACAACACAAATTGTAATCACTAAAATTGTAAAAATACAAATATATGTACAAACACGGCGGAAAAACCTTAGGGTTGATAGCCATTAAAGTATATACATTAATTTTTTATAAAGAAAATAATATTAGAAAACTAACAGTTTGCTTGTATAACATTGTAATGTATTTTAATTTAATTTTGAATTTTTTTATTTTACAAAATCGTTTGCACTTCATTGCAAGAACATATTTTATTATACTAGCAAGGTCTTAAAATTCCGTTTAATAAAAACGTTGATATAATTATTCGTCTATTCCAAGTCCATCCATCCTGCTTTCCTTTTCATAGAAAATAATGATCTCCAATAACACGCAGATAAATCCTATTATCAGTGGATCTTGTGCACTTGTTAGTTGCGAAAATCTTTTTCCATACGTCGTGTCATCTATGTAGTTCGTCTTCTTTTTCGATTCGCTGACAAGATACCCGTCCGACAACTGATAGGATGATAGATGCGATTGGCAGACGCGCGCATTGATTGCATTATTGGCTGTCGACTTGGTGGCACGTTAATACGTACGAAAAGTCCATACGGAATCATCGTCTCTGTGCGTAACGATCTTGTTACACCGTTCAAATCGAAGCAAGCGTGGCAAAACCGAGCGTAATTTCGCACAATACCATATAAGTGTATACATTATGTATGTAACTGTACTGATTGATTTATCTTTTTTATAACATGTCGTCCGCTGTGTGGCAATGAAAATGCGGCAAGCGTGTGGCGATGATACTTCGCCACTTTGGGTACTGCTTCGAATTCTTACGCGCATTGTATACATTGTTCCGCCGGATAGCAACTGCTTCTGATTACAAAGATAATTAGACGTCTCGCGGCTATATTTGGGTATGTCTTTCAGTGCCGCGTCGAAGTAGTCTTGACTGGAAGATAACTCATCATCTCTCGTTTTAAAGAGGACACAATCTATTGATGCCTATTGGACACCGCCTATTGAAGGTTAATAAAATATCGATATTTCCTTGTTTGGTAGTATACACATGATAATCTGATAAATTATACACTTTCAAAGTTTCGTAGAATTTCTCAAACGATTTTGATGTATCAATATAGAAGTACCCATTGCTAATATCGATTTTATTGTATATTTTTAACGTGATAAGGAGAAAGTTTTTATAACCTCTCCGAGGGATTGACATCTCAAGTGTGTCTTTCCCTAACTAAAATCCCATATCCACTTGATAGTGTTATATCCTCCGGACCACCGTCTTGATATTACTTCAGGGATTAATTACCCGAATGCATTGAAGATAATACTGTGTGACTAAAATATGTCAACGCTTTCGATGTGACCTCGCTCTCTTTGAACTTGCTCCCGAAAATGGGCTTATTTCTGCGTTATCTGACATTTTGGAAAATTTTCACTAAAATATAAGAGAAAACGACTTTTTTTCTATTGAAAGTTTGTTTGAACACATCAGGAGATCTGTATATTTAATAATTCGGTAGTTAACATACTGAAATTTTAGGAAATGTTCGCCAACATATAAGACATATTTAGATGTAGTCAAACGACTTAATTTCGATAAAAAGTTAGTTTAAACACATCGTAAGATTGACAACTCAGGAGTAAACATAATATTTCTGAAAAATTGAGAAATATCCACTAAACTATAAGAGAAAACTCATTGAGTGTGTTCAAACGACTTATTTTCGATAGAAAGTTTGTTTGGACACATCAGAAGATCTGCAAATATAATAGATCGGGAGTTAACTCACGATTTCTGAAAATTTAGGAAATGTTCGCGAACATATAAGAGGATAACATGTTTAGATGTGCTCAAACGACTTAATTTCGATAGAAAGTCTGTGTGAACACATCGAATGATCGGCAGCGCGAGAGTTAACAAAATATATCTGAAAATATGTGAAATGTTCACTAAAATATAAGGGAAAACTCGTTGGATGTGATCAAATTACATATTTTCTATAGAAAATCGGTTGAGAGTTCAAACACGATTTCAGAAATTTTAGGTAATTTTCGACTTTTTTTCGAAAGAAAGTAAACACCATGTTGGGAAATGTTTTCTAAAATATAAGAGAATAATGTGTTTAGATGTGGTCAAATGACTTATTTTCTAGTCTTGTCTAGTTTGACGGTTTTTGTAGCAATATGGACTGTGATGACTATATGTTCCAAACTGGAAAGGACACTTCTCTAGGGAGATACGAGAAGAGGTATAGAAGGAAGTGGAAAAACTCACTTGAGGTCACCCTTGAGTCACTGAAAACGTGTAATGTCGTTGTGACATTACATTTTATCAACATTAAACAGGGGAGATTGCCCCACATAGCTACAAACAGTTTGGAAACTTCTGTCTTCCAAAAGCTTCTTCAAACATTTAATCAGTTCAAATTTTATTTTTCACATGGCACAAAACTCCGGTTTTATTTTACCTGAAGTTAGCCTATGGCAAGTTTCTATTCTGTGGGCAAACTGAATCAAATAATTATTGAACGTCGAGGTGGTAAGTCCTTCTCAATGTCATCTAACCTCAATTTCTGTACTACTTACCACAAGCTTACAAGTATACCTTTGATTCACATGAGTAACAAAATCTCGATATTATGCAGAATCAACATAAAATGCTTACAATTACATATTTTTATTACGGAGTATCGATTTCACAGATTGATACTATATAATCTTGCAAAGGTGCCGAAAGGAGTACAAATGAGCGAACTAACGAATTTTCTTGTTTTTAACTTTATACAAAAGGTAGTGGAAGATAAATTTGATTTATACATATGTCCCAATGAATACTAATTACAATTATCATCGTAAAGTTGCGAATCAAAACAATTTGCATATGGAGTTTGTAACCCTAACTACATTTAAAACAAACTTCAGTTATGTGTACCGTATTGATATTATCATTGGTAATGCATATGAAAACATGTATTATAAGAATAATTCTGAGAACAAATCATACGAAACCATAGTTCTTTTATTGTGCGTAACGGATTTTTGCAAGTGAATATCGACAATAGACTTGTTGCACCGAGGATTTTTAACACTATTTTAAAGCAGCATGTCAGCATCTTATTTGAATTCTAATAACAGGTAAAAAAATACCCTTTGATCTATGAGTAAACGCGCCTGGAAAATTCAAAACACATTAAAGCCATCTTTAAAACACATCCTTTATTCAAGTATACATTTTATGATTAATAACATTTTATGTGTTCTTTAGTCAGTTTTGAAAGACTCTGTAATTATAAACATATTCTTTGGAAGATGAAAACAAGACATCTGTCGATAGACAAATGTGCCGCCCATTGGTACAGGCATCTGAAGCCATGTCATTAGAGACAATTAATAGAACACATTGTGTTTTCTCATGTTCGGTGTGTATCGTATGCGTGCACTCGCCGCGGAGATAAATACAGCATGCCAAATCTACACGAGCGTAAAGACTAATGTGATTACTTAATCTCGAAGGCGTCTTTGATTCGTTTTCTGTTTGTCCAAGTGCGTGTCCACTGGGCGGGATGGCGTTAATGTATTCAGACACTTTGGTTGCTCCTAGCCGCGGGTGTTTCATCTAGCGGTGTGTGCATTATTTGATCGGCTATAGATAATATTCGAATATTGGATAGATATATGGCTGCTGGCTAGGCATGCTCGGACTCATGTGTTGACTCACAATGGTGCACTGTAAAATTAATGCGTTTTTACGTTCTTCCGTGTTGCATTGCCCGTATTTATTTATAATGATTAGGTGAAAATTAATACAAGGAAGTGATTTATGACGAGGTATTATGCGGAAATAATTAAGATATAAATTAAATCAACTTAAATATTATTTCCTTGAAAGACATTAAGAAAATAAATGAAAAAAATGACAGACATAAGAATATTAATGTTTTTTGGTTAAACTTTGTTAAACTTTGGTTAAATTAAACTTCGAAGGTTACTCGAAAAGCTTTAACGCTTTTGTTTGCATATTTGAGAGCAAGTACTAAGTAATGCTTTTTCCTAACTCATTCACACAATTACTATCATACAGTATTGTTTGAACGACCCCAGACTAGCTAGCATTGACATATCAAAGAAGAACATGTAATCATTTAGCACACAATTAATGA
>WSZQ02067308.1:5854-25775 GCA_019419845.2 Weissflogia rhopalogaster
ATTTGGGTTAGATCTTTATTTGTCACTATTTGGAATTTAACCAGCGAAATCAAATTGACAAGTCATAAAGTTAATTTTATCCTTTACAATTTAACAATTAATTCAAGTTTCTCTCTTTAATACTTCTCTAGTAAATTAAAGTGAAAGATTTAAACATATTTGAGGAAACGAATTTTTAGTGTTTAAAATGTTGATGCTTCATGTTTAAAAGGCTGTAATTCCCTTATTATAAATGATAGAGCCTTAGAAATGGTCTACATTGAAAGAATAACTTATCCTCTTTTATAGAAAACTTTTAAAGAAAACTTTGTATTATCTTTGCTAGTTTCATCGTAAAACCCTATTTTCCAAAAGGTGATTAGACTCATCAATTAATCTTAGACTACCACGTTACTCAAACAAAAACTTGCGAAATAACTCAGAAAATCTAGGAAAATTATAATCCAATTAAAACAAAACTGTTACGACTTAAACGGTATTTTATCCTCTACAATTTAAAGTTTGATTCAATTTTCTATCTTTAATACTTCTCCAGTAATTCACCGGTAAATATTATGACATATTTGAAGAATAAAATACTTTAGAATTTAGAAATGTTGTTGTTTCATGTTCAAAAGTCGGTAATTCTGTTATTATCAGTGATCGATTCTTAAAAATAGTCTGGATCGAATGAAAAATTCGTCTTCTATTATAGAAAGAATAAAAAACTATGAAAACTGTATTATCCTTAGTTTCTTAATGACCTGACTTTATGTGAGAGAAACTAGGACTAAAAGTTGAATCATGACTAATTCGAATTAACTGAGCGAATTTCTAAGAAAACTAAAGAAATGTATATACAAGCCTGGTAGCCTTGTGATATAAGCTGTTAAGCTCTTAAATATTAGTTATTCAGATTTTGCCAGATTTAGGGAGTGGAAAACACATTAATGACACATTAATACGATATCGAACATGCATAATCTGCGTGCGCCAGTATGTTTTTTGTCTCTTGTGGGATGATAAAAGGGGATGAATCCGCCCCCGGATGGTTCTGCAATTATTTCGCCATTAGTTCAATCAATTTTCGGCGTGTTGTCTCTTTTTGTCGAGCGTACCAGGCACCGGTGAAACACATTAAAAAACATTTAACTCGCTACTGGTATTAATTCGATGAAAATTGCATAATTACGATGTTAATTAATTCCACAAATTATCTTTTAACTCAAATTTTCTCAAAGCCTATGTACATTAAAGGAACCACAGTTCTTTTAATGTACAACCCCGTTTTGTAATTGCCTTTTGGAGTTGCCTATATTACCTATGCATGTATATAATCAAGTTATGGGCCAAAAACACACTGTATATTAGCACGTGCGGTTTAATCCACCCTCCTTTGACTTTGTTTATTTATAATTTACAACCAGCATGCTGTTGGTTGCTATAAAAGGGGTGGGTTTACTTCGGGGCTTACTTACGGGATGAATTTATTAATATATTCGGCGCATGTCAAGGAAGAAGGCTGCAACGGACATACGCAAATATATTTATGGCCTTGCCTTACAGTTGGCTAGGAAAAAATACCACCATGAAGGGTTGGCTTAATTTGAGTCACACTTTTCTGGGTGCCTATTATTAAGGGGTGTCACACCATGCGGAAGGCATTTAATCCCTTTTAACAAGCTTAGGCTAACTCTTTACTCTCGGTATGTCACTGTGCGCACAGGGGCAGAGAGTAAAGGGTTAGTAAACGTGATAGTGTAATACGTACATATTTCAAAATGTTGCAAATACTTTAAGCGAATCAATCTTTGAGTTTCGCGTCGATTTTACACATTGATTGATAGTTTTAAAAGGTTTGTACGCTCGTGGGCTGTGAACAAAAACGTGTTGAATGGCGCGAAAATGGATTGAAGTATAATCAATCGAAACGAACAAATTGTAAAAGCAGCGGCATTCGGTGGGACGATTCATTCCGGCGCGATGCGGGGAAAAGAGGACAAGTTGCAATCGGCTCAAGCCGATTCGACGCTGAATAGAAACATGCTAGATTAAATTCTAACAATAGATTTTTAATTTCTCCATTCTTTGTCTGCAATAGTTCTAGATGAATAGGCTTAGTCTACAGTTTTTATTACCATTTTGCAATTTTACACAGAATCAACGATGATTGAAATTGGTTATTATGAGAAATTGCGGATCATAATTATTGATTTTTGCCATTTCCATAACTATTTTGGAATTGTGGAAGTGGCATTTTAATGTTGCAAAGCGTAAGCTACTTAATGTGCGGCATTTTACTCTTAACTTTAGTCGGAATTTGAAAATGATAAAATTTTGCCAAACTATTGCACTGACAGTTCTAATTTAACTTATAAAATTGTGAAATAAACACCTTTTATAATTTTCTCCTCTAAAAATACTGAATAAACTTCATTCAAAATTTGGCGCAAGATAACTCCGATAGTTTCTATTTAACTTCTAAATAATTGAAATATATATCTCTTGTAAATTCCACCCTCAAAAAGACCGATCAAATTGATCCTGAAAATTTTCTAAGGAAAAATCGTCGGGGAACATGCTTTTCTCAGTATTTCCACTCGAGAAAAATGTCGAGACACACAGCATCTAATCAATATTTTACTCGAGGGCAACAGGGGGTAGTTGTACGCCAAAGGGGGCGACGTCGTTTCAAGAGGTCCCGCGGGATAGCCTCATTTAAAATGTTGCCTCGCCGCCAGCGAAGCTCGCATTTTTGACGACATTCAACATTATGATTTTTCGTTTGTTCTGCCTCCACCTCCACTCCCCGAGCGACACGAAACAAACGTACAACTCAAATAATTATGCATTATGCCGTGAAATGCTGTTGACTTTGGTTGCTCACATCGCTCAACATCCAACGAAAAAAAAAAACGCGACGCTTAAAACATGCTTAAATTATGACAGCGAAAGTGGAATTAACATAAAATATGTATTTGATGCTTAAAATAGACCCTTAGAGGGGTGGCAAACGTCAGTGGTGACATAAATTTCGCATTTACGACAGTTGGTACCCTTGTTAGACACGTGAACCAACGTGCAACAACCGGAAGTATAAAAATAAGTGACTCATACGTCACTCTAAACAAACTAAAGTTAAATAAAATGAAATAAGCGATGTGAAAAAGTGTTTTGGGTGGAATTAAATTAAAATTTTCCAACAATTTGATAGAGGATGAATGTAAAATTTTATTAAAATTACCGCCAAAAGTTTTGTCAAGTTTTGCCGGGTTTTTGAAGTGGTTAAATCGAGCGTTTATTAAGTTCATTTGGTGGAACTTTCGGGGAAATATGTCGGCATTCACTAGTAAATGTAGCCAACTCTAATTGGAGCGGAAAAGTCCAATTGGAAAAGCATTAATTCAACTTAAACTTCCACATTACTTGTAGAAATACTTGTGAGGGAATATGGTATCGTATACCCCCAAATTGTAACCTAAACTTTTTAGATAACTCTATGAAAGCCTCGTAGAAAACTACCAAACTTTAATTTTTAACTATATATGTTTGTCTTAATATATTCAGAAAAGTTTTACTCTGATTAAAACGCAATTGGATAGTCTTAAACTTTATTTAATCCTTTAAAATTTAACGTTAATTTCATCCTTTTCATTTTAATATCTCGGCAATTATTTACAGTTAAAGATTTTTCAAATTATGAAAGAGGGAGTACTCCTTTTTTTAGATATTGGTGAAGTTTGAAACGCTATAATCCCATTTCAGTAAGTTGTAGAATCTTGGAAATGGGCAAAATCGACAGAAAAACTATTGTTCTATCGTAGCAAGAAGAAACCTGTAATATCTTTGTTAGTTTTTTTCATAAAACAATATTTTCTAGAAGGAGTTTGAATGCATTATTTCAAGTTAAATTTCTAAGTTTCTTTTAAAAATCTCATGAAATAATTCAATAGAAAAGTTATATTCTGATTAAAACCATAATCGTTAGTTGGTTTGTTTCTCCATAAAACTTAATTTTCCAGAGGGTATTTAAATGTGAATAAACTTAAAATGAAAGAAAGAAATACTTCATTTTTCAGAAATGTTGTGTTTAAACGCCTCTAAATCCTTTATTTTGTAGCAACTTAGAAAAAGTCTCAATCAAGAGAAGTAGAGTTATTCTATCATAGCAAGAAGAAAAACCTGTAATATCTTCGTTGGTTTCTTCGTAAAACTAAATTTTCCAGAGGATGTTTAAATGCATTTACCTTAAACTTCCACATTTTAAAACGCTTCCGAAATAACTTAGAATATCTAGGAAAGTTATACTTTCAAACCAAATTTTGAAGACTTAAACTTTATTTATTTCTCTAAAATGTGTCGTTAATTTCAACATTATATCTTTAATACTTCTTAAATAATTTCAAGTCAGAGATTTAGCCACAATTTAAGGAAGGAAGTACTCCAAACTTAGTTGTAAGTCAAAAGCAATGTAAAAGGTACTCAACCATGTGGTTGGTCGGTCGGTCCAGAGTGTAAGTAACTAAATAATAAGTAACACAAGCGTGAGCAGTGAGCTTAACATGTTTGCAGCCAGCGAACATTATTATATCAGCGAAACTCTTACGCCCGGAACTCCCGCGAGTGTAGTTTTCTAACACCCAAAGGGTTTTCCTGCCGCTTGGCTGTAATACCAGCTATCGCTGCTGCCGCCTCCATTGCCACTGCGGCCTGCCTGCACCACCGCCACCCATGCACACACGAGCCTAGTCGCATCGACAGTCGCAGCGTCGAACTTTCCAATTTAAACTTAAGTTGAGTTAACGACATTGCCGCCCGCTACGGCCACCGCAGCCACCCCCACCTCCGCCTACTCCCTCACCTTAGGTGCCAAATGTCCTTACGGCTATTACATGGGCGGCGACAGCGGCTAAAGGAGCATATAATTGTTATATACGACGCTCAGAATGGCCTTTATCATTGTTATATTATTATACGGGTATAACCTATGCAAAAGTTATATTGTTGCTGCCATATTGTTAGCGAGTGTGTGAAATTGGAAAACTTGGGAGTGAAAAGCGACTCGCTTTATTCATGTTCAATATAAGTTTTTGAATATATATGACAACCCATTGTGATTTATTTCGAGTCTATTTTATTGTTGCAATCTATTATTATTCTAATATAACTTTTGTTTTCATAACAATTTGTTTATATTAGTTTAGAACATATGCATTGGACTCATTTGTTGTAAGGTCCGGTTGTAAAATATCAGTTTAATGAGAATTTTATAAAAACTGCAACATGAATGAAATATTTTAAACACTTCCTAGAAAAGTAAGTTTTGCGATGAAACTAACAAAGATATGAAGATTTTTTAAACATACTAAGTTAAAATAAGAATGTCACTTTCGTTTGAGACTATTTCTAACGCTCTATAGCTAATGATGAAGAAATTACGACCTTTCAAAAAGTCCAAAATGTCTAAACTCCTAAAATTGTACCTAAGTAAAATACCCTTTAGAAAATTTAGTCTTGCGAAGAAACTAATAAAGATATTCCTATCATCTCTGCTTTGTAGCATAGGAAAAGAGATTTTCTTTCGATTGAGGACATTTATATGTTACTACAACTAATACAACTTATACTAAGAGATTTATGGCATTTCAAATATCAAGCCTAAAACAAATCCAAAAATTTTAGTTTGGTAGAAAACAGACCCTGGAAATTTTAGTTTTGCGAAAAAACTAACCAGGATATTAATGTTTTCTATCCTTCATTAGATAGAAGAAGAAATATTCTTTCGATTAAGGTGATTTCTAAGATTCTACAGCTTACGATAAGGAAATTAGCGTCTGTCAAAAATGAATCTCAAAATTTTCCTTTAAAAATGTGTTTTTAATTTTTCCTTTGGCAAAAATGAATTTTATTAATAAATTACTGAATTTTCTTTGTTAGTATATAGTGGCAATGTTCCCCTTGAAAGTCTTGTGCGTTTTATTTGGTTCCTATTGAAACCGGAAGTAGAATAGGTTTTTGTTTCTTGTCGAGGGTAAAACTGCCACAATTCGAGACGCGAGGGAAACAAATCGGCCGCGATAAAAATCTAAAATGAAGACATTAATAACGCATAAAGCTCAGCCCCCAATGGCTCCTGGAAACAGCCACACATACGCAATCATACACATGCACACACACAGAATGAGGCGGGCGTGTTTTTTCGCAATCAACTATCCGGACGAAAATTGCAGTCGAAGGCATGATCCATACGAGTTAGGCCAACTCGACGCAATATTAGTATGCAATGCATGCCTTCCTCCCTTTCCCACTGCCAGAGTACCCACTGCAACTTTCCTGGTCCTAGTCGCTTTTCTTCCCTCCCTTGCCTCCTATTTCTTCTCTGATATGCTGGCGACTAGCAGAATTTCCCACTTTCCCCCTTAAGGATTGCCCATGGGATTCGCGCTCAAATAATAATGCACCCCATAGCTATGGCGATATATTTCCATCTTGACTGGCACAAAGTTACGAGTCACTTTGGGTGCAGTAGCAGCAGCGACTGTTGCACGAAACGCGCGGAAAAATGTGGAAAAAAGCGGCCGAAGGGGGTGCATTTTTGATGTGTTTACCATTTCAGCATCTACTTAGCCTTTCTGGAGCTAGGGGTGAAGGGGGAGGTTGGTAGCGTGGGCCCGACCTTCAGTCTGACTTTCTTTGTCTTTAGCGTGTATAAATATTGTTTTAGTGGAGTGCATTTTTCACTTGGAGTTTTCCGAGGCGTGCCCGAAGCTCTTGTAAGTGCTCGAGGTTGGAGAGCATTGATGAAGGGTCAAAAGTCCAATAAGAATTACGTCAGTCAGGCGATGGGGAAGGGAAGGGTCGATTTCTGCGTTATTTCAAAGGGGAACTTGGCGGGAAAGAGGGTGGACTGACCTTATAGTTTATTAAATACTTGGACTAATATCTACCCCATAAGTTTGGATATTTGAATTGTCCCTGATATCATTTTCCAATAAGAGAATCCGTTTAAACCACGAAAACTAAGGATCTTAAAATCAAATTTACTCAGATTTAGAAAATGAATTCTATAAAATCGAGACAAAAATACGTGTTTTACATGTGTTTCTTATGGAACTTTTTTATTCAATATACCATGCTAAGTTCCTATGAGAACTTTATTATGTCTCTTTTTGAAGAGAATCGCATATAATGAAAACGAAAATGTTATATATCACTTAATTTCCGCAAGAAATTAATTTTACATGTTTTTCTTACGAATAATTTGCAACCGTTTCTGTCTGCCAACTTCTCCTGGCTTTCCATAAGCGTATATTAAAAGTACGGATGGATTTATTTTTTTCTAACGTGTAAAAAAAACATCCTCCCAACTTATATCTTCAATTATATAACTTAAACATTGAAAAGTTTTCGCTCGCAACTTAACAAACCATAAACGCACGCACGAGTGGACCATTTTAAAGTTAATTAAAAACGAAGCGCAAACAGCGAAATTAATGCGAAAAGAAGCCCGACCCAGTTCGTTCCATCGCTCGCTTGCTCGGCCGGAAACTTTTTCCTCTTCGGCCGAAGTTTGTTGTTTTCCAATGCTTCGCGTACACATTCGGCATTCGTCAAATATGCAAATGATAGACTTCGCTCCCACGAAGTTTTCCCAAAACTTTGCTGTTATTGCTTCGTAAACATTAAAATCTCGCTGTATTCGAATGGCCATTAATATTATGGCCGTTTAAAAACACATTTTATGAGTTCTTATGTAATGAGTCGGAAATGCAGAAGTGGAAGATGTTGAAATTCAACGCTTTTGGCAAATTAGCTTTTTTTTAGAGCTTTCTTTCCATCGGTAGAAAGAGGAATAGAAAAGAGGGAGTGTGAAAGAGGTTTTGCTTTTGAAAATTTGTACATTGACGCTTCAGAGATGTGATGTAGAGTAACTCGGAGATGAGTACAACGTTTTTTAAGTCCTTCCATTAGAGGCTATTATACTTTAATAGCTAATTTACTTATTAAAAACGTTCGGCTGGCGTCTTGGTGGCGGCGGCAAGGCGTTTTTGACTGTATAAAAAGTCGATCTCTGTTGCAGCCATTTTCTTGTGGAGGCGGCTAGTAAATAAGTTTTTTTCTGTTATATCACGAGACTTTAAATTATATTTATATGTGTTAAAAGCAATCTAGTCCAGCCAAATGGCGCAGTGGTCTACTCAATGGCTACTGTCCACGAGGTGCCGGGTTCGATTCTCGGTGGGGATGCATAGAAAAGTGAATTTTTCTTCTTATCAATATGACTTATCTAATATGATAAAGTCAGCCAAGACATCGCGGCAAGGGAAGAGTTAATTCGAAGTACCAGATTGTTGGGTTCCCGAGGTCTCCGTGGCGCGTTGTGCCTGTATCCCAAAGGTCGCCGGTTCAAACCCGGTCCGGGGCTTCAAATTTTCTCTTTCCGTGTTAAATTTCAAATTCAATTAATTAATTTCTTTGTAGAAAAACTCATAAATTGCGCTAAATGATTACATGTTCTTCTTTCATATGACAATGCTAGCTAGTCTAGAGTCGTTCAAATAAGACTGTAAGATAGTAGTTGTGTGAATGAGCTAGAAGGAATTATTGCTAAGTCTCTCAAATATGTAAATAGAGAAAAGCAATCTAACAAAGGGAGTTCACGGATTGTCCGAGTAGGCATTGACTGTTTTATTTTAGGTTTAGTATATTTGTTGAAATAATTTCTGCTAATGGGATTTTTCGCTGTTTCGTTGCCGTTTTGCCTGAAAGAAATCCTTCATAAATCCATGCAGAAAGATACACATTTTGTGTCTTTGTATTATGAAATTTACCATATTTAGAATAACGCTATCGGAATGAGTGATACACCATTAGATAACTCAACTTTTTTGCGACATAGAATATAGGTAGAATTTACAATTGTTTTTTTCAGATAGAGCTATCAGAGTTAGACTTTACCCCGTTTTGGCGATATGAAAAAAGAAAATGTATTCTACGAGGAATATCTCAGCATATGCCCTATTTCATTCCCTATCAAATGGTGCCTGGGTTATCTTCGAAAATTCACCGCTGTAAAATCACCGCGAGTAAATTCACCGCGTGTCTTCTCAATTTAGCGTTCTTTAATAACGTTTGCCCCTAAACGAGCAACTTCTACTGTCCTCTACGAGTTTCAATCATTGTTAAGAAATATCCCTGATACTTCTATAAAAAAAGAAAATTTTAGTTTAAGTATTAATGTACAAGCGTTAAGCTATCTAATGGTGTATCATTCATTCCGATAACTTAATTCTAAACAGATTAAAATTCAATATAAAAATTCAATTTTTAACAAAAACGCTAACTTCCTATAACTTAAAATCAACATTACATCAACGTAACACACTGAAATTTCACGAAAAAAGAAATACAAATGCAAACATCAACATTGTCGCGTTAGTGTTCAACCATCCAGTTTGCCGCCACCATCCTCTCTCTGCCGGTGGCAAACATTATTTGAAACAGAGTGAAAACCCGAGGGTTAATGAGCAAATTGTGTTAGGCCTCTTCACAAACGCGCATCTCTTGACCGACCGCATGGCTAAAACCGCTGCTGCCACCGCCGCCACCATCTCCGCCACCGCTGCCGCCCCCACGGGGCACACTCATTCACAGCGCTCGGTCACCGCCGCCGGTATTATGCATTAGCCTCGGCCCGAAAAGCGGCTGGCGCGAGTTATTTATCCCTTTGAACCGCCACCGCTCCTCCAACAACAGTTTAAATTATTAAATCAACCAAATGAAATTTTCTAATTTTAATTTTACTCAGAGCATATACACGCAGCGCTTAATCAAATTTAAAAAAAGAAATATTTAAAAAGGGAAAACATGCTGCAATAAATAAATAAAATAAATGAGGTACATCTATGTGCGTTGACGTTCAAAGTGGTTAAGATAAGTTTTCGTGTGTGAATGACGCCGGGAAAAATGTTTTCATTATTTCCTCGCGATTGGAATACTGATAACAGATGGAGAAAAGTGAAGAAGGTGTATTTACACTTTCGATGGTGTTGTAGTTGAGCGCGCTAGTTAGGATGCAAGAGGCGCTGAATTAAAAGGTGTTGTGGTACATGAATATTTATAAAACGACTTGAAACCTTTTCCATGTTGCGTCGAATAAATATTCGACGCCTGCCTATATTCGTGGCGCTCGCGCATTATCATAACCGTAATCTATAATAACGTCTCGTCGGCTTGGCTTCGGCGATGGCGGCTGCAATGCGTTTCTTTTCGATAGGAATAGATTTCGATGTGATATTACCAGCCAAACTGTCACAGTGCAAGTACATCTCGTAATCCGACAGAACTTTGCATTTTAAAAGGTTCAAAATGTTATTCCATGTTCATTTCTATTAAATAAGTTTATCCTAACCTATTATTTTATTTTTTATTTTAATCCAGAACTCTGTCGTTTTTGAATATTTTTGAGTGATTTTTTGCCAGAATACTCTTCAATATATCGTAAATTAGTCCTTTATATTATTGAGGGCTAATTAAATTTCTTTCTATACGGAAATTAAGAATAATGTTCGAAAATTTACAAGGAATCATCTATAAATGTCGTCTATAGAAATTTTGATGAAAAACAACTGTAACTTCTTTATTAACAAATAAAATTCAATGAAACTTTTTTGGAATATAGTTCATTAGATCGTTAAGTATTCCTGAAATGTTCATTATAGTATCTTGTTCCCTTCTAGAGGAATATAATTATCAAACTTAGGAACCTTATCGGAATTTGAGTTGAAATAGCTGAAGATAATTAGATCCTCCATTATTTTTAGTCAGAACTCTGTTGTTTATGAATATTTTTCAATGATTTTCTGTAAGAATACTCCTCAGTACATCATAAATTAGTCGTTTAGTTATTGAGGTCATATTAAATTTCATTCTATACGGAAATTAAGAATAATCATCGAAAAGAAAGCGTCGAAAAATGGCATCTATAGAAATTTTGATGAAAAACAGCTGTAACTTTTTTATTAACCAATAAATTTAAATCAATTTTTTTAATAGTTCATAAGATACTCAAGTATTCCTGAAATGTTTATTATAGTATCTTATTTCCTCCAATAGAATAATTATTACCAAAGGTAGAAAAGTTTATCAGCCATACGCCATATTGCGGATATCACAGGAATTTTAAAATTCCTTTTTCCGAATTTAAAGAAAATTTTAAAGAAAAACCTGATGACAAACAAACAAAAACTAACTAAAAACTAAAAAAAGAAGGATAAATTCGAATCGATTTCGTTGGAATCGCATTTTTTCTTCGACGTCGACGACGACTGGCGCCAGAAGTTTCTCCCTTTTCGCAAATGCAACATAAATATTTACATTTTACAGGCGAGTGGCAAACATAGTTAGCAAGACTGTGCAGTAACAACGAGCAGGAGCTAGTAGCTCCTGGATGTCTTCTGTTTGTCGCAAGAGACGCAAACAACGCTCGCGCCGCGGCCCGCAGCAAGTTTGTTTTCGCTAGTTTCGCCCAAAACCGATGGCTGTTGTTTACACGCCGCCACCGTAACAAGGCGGGCACAATGCCGCGAAGGGTGTTGCAGCATTCCTCATCCTTTCCCGCTGCAGTGTACCAACAAAATTTGACTACTCGCGCCCAGCCGTAGTCGCAGTCGTCGGCCGCGTGCGAGATTACAAGACAGATGCGAGTACGACGAAGAAGGAGTGTCTTTAAAATTAGCGCCGCACGACAGCGACTGCTGTTGGGGATGCTACAGTCGAAATCTGTGCTTTTCAGGGGTTTGGAGGGTTGAGCGATGGTGGTTAGAGTATGACCGCACTGGGTTACTACCGCGCTCGAACCGCCCTCGAACGAAAATTCGATTAACGCACCTAATGAAATGTCGTATGCCGAACATGATGTCGCTCCAACCCTTCGAGTTTCCTGCGATAAGAAAGTTGGCGAATTTTAAATTAGTAAGAAATGCAATTTTAATTAGGTGTTATTTGAGTAAAATTGTTGACAGAACGAAAATATTGCGTATTCAATCGACTTAATCTTAATTTTATGTTGTGTTATGGCCAGAAAATTAGAAAAATCGAATTTTCACTATCCATATTTATTTTTAATTAATTACACGCATTTCTTATGACGCAATTGGTGCTGATACACTCTGCTAACTTCCTAAACTATTTTTTGTAACGGTAATAAGTTTGTCAAGATTCTGAAACCTCCCCCACTCCTAAAATGTTCTCATATCTTTTAGGGGGATGCCCATATCCAGTAACACACTATTGAGGCTGTAAAGTTGTCAAACCCAATAAACATACGAATCTCTAAATTTCAAGTACGCAATAAAGAGGACTGAATATTTCCAAAAACTGACCGCGCTATTAAAAGAGAGACAGTCCATCGCGCTCTCTTTTGCTACCACCCGGCATTGAAAAGTTCGTCCCTTCGCCCGAGCTGTGCCATGCTTGTCACGCCAGCGCATCGCCGGCCGCTGTGCCACGCGCGTATCATTGCTTCGTAGTTTCTTTGTCATATCTTATGTATTAAAAGGAGATAGGTGATGTTCCAACCCCTAAGAAAGATATGCCAGGTACAAGATATTGTCCAGCCTTGCCGCTCTCGCATCGAATATCACGACTGCATATTTCCACGGAATCAAGCCGCTTAGAAGATTATCTAGATAGAAATTAGAAATTTACTTATCGGGGAAAATGTATTAATCCTTTTAAAAATGTCAGACAATTACACAGTATCTACGCATACTACAAACACACTTAATCGCTGGTATTTTTTCACGATAATTCCCTAATTCCACGTATACTTAATGCCGGGTGGTAGCGAAAGAGAGCGCGATGCACAGTCTCTCTCTCGGCCAGGTAGAAAAACTGGGTTTGCAATTTCCAGTGCGTATATAACTCTTCGGTGTTGTAAACGATTAACTTAACAATGAAGGTGCGGTCAACCGTACTTGAAAAGTCAAGAGAATAAGTCAGTTTCGGACTTTCGGGATACATATCTTTTATTCTCCCCTTTTTCGTGATGACCACATGTACTTTTTCATTCTTCATTCTTCGTGACCACAAGTGTCACGTCTCTTTTTCGTTTCCTCCAATCTCCCCTACTCCGTCATTGCAGAAAAGTGATGGGGAGGGGTGTAGAACCTCACAAATCACAGTATTATAAAATATTACATATTTTTGTATACAGAGACAATTACATGTATTTCTGTAAGATTTGCTCTGAGATTGTCTGCAACCTTCCTACAATTTCTAATCCGATTATCATCGATTCACCCGTTTAAAAAGACTCGCAATTCACAGAACAGTGCACTGCCGCACGCAATTATGATTTGCGCATATCGTGCAATTGTTTGCGAAACATTTGCCCCTGCCGCAGCCGGCGAAATAATGTAGTTATATAAATGATGCGCAAATGATACACGCATATCACGTCAGACGGGCGGATGGATCGTGCGGCAACACCCAACCAAACGCGCCGCGCCGCAACGACCGCCTCGACAAAGTACAATTAATCAAAAAAGATAATCAAGCTAAATGAAATTTGCACTGGCGCGGGATTCGGCGCGAAATAATGCACAATCATTTTCGCCAGGCCTCCGCCTCGGCCTCTACTCCGCCATAGAGCGTGTCATGAAATTACTCATTCTGATTTACTACATTATTTTTTAATCAAAAAGAGACGCGCGTTCTTCCAGCCATTGCAAATTATACTCATCTTTTTGTGTGGGAAATATGAAATAAAATGTCACAAAGTTGTATATTATTTATTATAATGTAGAACGTTTTTTTTATGTAATAAAAGAGGAGAAAAGGGAGGAAAATGAGGAGAAAGGAGAGATGAAATAGATGGTGGTTAGGGGTGATATATTTATAGGGTTTAATTAAATTGTGTTTGATTTTGGCGACACTGTATAAATCACAGATACGTTGTTGACCACCGCACTTGATTAATTCATGAAAACGTGGCCAAACGCAGGATGCGAAATTAAATTTGGCATATGATAAATGCATTAATTTACGCGCTATTTAATAATAATATTGTGTTTACTTAATTTTTAATTAAAAGTTTGTTTGGTTTTCTAGTGCGTTTTTTGTGAAGAAGTAGGTATTGAATATCGATATAATATTTCGAAAGGTTCTGAAACATCCCCCACTCCTACTAGTTTTTTCAGTTCCTTCATTCTACCCTTCTTTGTGACCACAAGTGACCAGAACTATTCTTCTTTTCTTCATTCTCCCTTCTTCGTAACTAGAAAACAGTGATGGCAAAAGGTCTAGAACCCCATAAACTACACTAAACTGCATATATTAACAAACATACGTTTAACCAAAGAAACCTAGAAACATTTAAATGAATTAAATTTGCCAACTTCCCAAATTCCCGATCTTCGAGTACAAGAATTCCATTTGAATAAAAATTTGGGAAATTAAATTTACTAAATGTTGAATGCATTATTGCTTAATTTAATGACTATATTGTTTTGATGTTTGCTTGATTTTTTAATTAAAATTTGATACTGATACGTATAGAAAGAGAAAGTAGACATTGAATGTCGATAGTAAGTTTCGAAAGGTTGTGAGACTTCCCCCACTCCGCCTAGTTTTGTCTGGATGTGTCTAGAATCTCTTAAACTACACTAATCCTTACAAGCAAATTTTAAATTTTATAATGGGCAAAATAAAAAGAAGTTTAAAAACCAATGAAACGTAAAAAAAATGAAATAAAACTCTGTAACTTCTCAATGTCAAAAATAAACACTTGAAATAACCTCGCAGATTCTTCTTCGATCTCTTGAATGCAAATAAAAATTTGAAATGCTGTTTGGCAGGTGTCAGTAGGCAATATACGAACGTATATTCCAAAGTGCAGTTCAATATTCCATCAGATTCGTTGGCGCACACTCACACACCACCAGCAAAGTCCTCAACTCGCACGGATCACGATCTCGATAAAATAGATTAATCGTCGGATGGTTTGGCATACGCCTGTGTATGAGTGTGTGCGAGACATCAAAGAACTGCGTCTCCCATTCGCGCTCTCAATCGCACGCAAATACGGAGATAATCGCCAACGAGCGCCACAATTTGATCGCACAACGCCCACGCATCCAACCACGGCACCGCTCTTGACGAAACGAAAATTGAAAAACATCGCCACAATTTCGGCATGCGCCCGGTCTAACAAAGCTTAAAAATTACATCGGTAACATGTTAGTAACAGACGTTGAAGTTACCGGTGTAATTTTTAATTAATTTTTGATTGTGATCTGACGGTAATCAAACGTGAGCCGACATCAACGACAGCAACCCCAGAAACATTGTGCGTCGACTCTTTAACTAACCAATCGCAAAGTCAAGTTTAATCCACCGAAAACACACACAATCACTCAAAACAGGCGGGTGTAATTTAATCATTTAATCGTGTATTCGTTAATTGGTCACTTTGTTTCGATCTCTAAAGTTGGAACCGGTGAAGAGCGTCCTAAGAGAATGGGTTGGGATGCGATGCGATGGGATGGGATGGAAGGGAAAAGAAAGGATATTGTAATAAATCTTCGTTTGCATTCAATGCAAATGTAACCGTTTGTGAGCCGGATCATCGGCGAGTGAGTAATCAAATTATATGTTCTCTACGCAGTCGGAGTGTGTATGGGTATGTTTGGATAATTACGACCAATGCTGGGATGAGGAAATTGTAATTAAATTCTCATTAGTTTGGGTTCACTGTTGTTGAAGTTGCTGAATGGTTTTATTTGAATCAAAGGATTTATTAACTTGAAGACTCCGTAAGTTTTCGTCGGAAAGAATTTATGTATCAACAATCGAAACCTTTCAATCAAGAATTGTCTGTCTGGTTTCCTGATTGAAATATTCTATGGCAATTCCAAAGAGACTCATAAACTCTTTGAATTTTATGCAAGTCATTCGTCTTTTATGACTGTTAGGGTTTTCTTCTTGAAATTTTGATGTGGCATTGTCGAAGAAATTGTAATGGGTTTAACACTTGGACCACCACCATGTTACCACAGGAATGCTGTAGACTTGAAGAAAAGAGGTTGATGATGTGCAATATGAGTGATTGCAAGTGAATAACGTTTCATCTCTTGCCGATCGCAGTTTTTACCAATAAGAAGTTAGCATCAAAAGTCATCTTAATAAGTGCTTATCATGAAAATGATTCCAAATTTTATTCGAGTAACTGGGTTTATTTTTGTTCGGTTTATCCGTTAATTTATAATAAAATTTGAAATTTTGTCTAATTATAAACGAATAACGCACGAAAAACGAATAGAAAATAAGAGTTTATTAAAGAAAGAAAGAAAGAAAGTGTATTTGTTATTCGGATTGAGAATATCATTTACCAAGTTAACTTTGTATGAGTATTGCAATTACAATGTCTCAACAGTGACTTAAGTCAACATTTTCGACGTTATTAAAAGACGTACTTCAAAGTGGCAATTATTTTAAGTACGGTTAACGCGCTGTTTCCGCTACCCACATCAATTTCCACTCATCAAAAGCCACCATTCATTCATAGAGCACCATTATAGGAATAATTGCAACCGCGAAAATAATTGATAATGTTTTTTCATCGTCCAGAAGCAGGCTTCTCAACGTTTTTACTACGAAGATTTTATGTTCTTAGAGAAAAATGAAATTCATTGCAATTAGAATTAACACATGGTTTATCAGATGATAGAAAAAGGAAAATAAAATGAGAGCTTTTTCTCTCTCTCTCTCTCTCTCTGAAGAGTTTATTAAAATTTAGGAGGGGGAAGATCGTGAACCTCCCTTTTATATCTACCATTTGAAAATATAAAAACCATTGGAAAATGAACAAGATATTAATGAAAACAAGAAAAATGAAGGTGAAAGGAGTTATCACTTTTACTACTTCCACCTCCTTTTTAATTTCTTAACAGAAAAATCAATTTTCAAGTGAATTCTTCAAATTTCCACCTTTGGAAAATCGACCCAGTAATTGACAAGAAACAAGCTTAATAATTACTAATCACATCTAATCCGCGTGAAAGCGTTGTCACCGCCGATGACTACCGAAATGTGGAGCCTTTCATACGTTGTTCGTTGGCTAGACGCGTTTTTACATTCATTCATCATTTACGCAGTCGAGGCAGGCGCCTCCTCGACTCGACCTCTCTGAGCTATAGAGATGGTGCAAAGGTAGGTGTTGAATAATCTATTCTAATAACACGTCCGTGCAGCTTATGCCCGCGCGCTCGCGACCCAAAAGCAGCAATGAAAAAGAATAAGCCCGTCCTTGAACCTTTTGCAGCGGCTTATAAGATGCATCTCTAGCCAGAGACTCGTACCGAGTCTCTGGAATTAACTATAGCGGTACAGCAAACAATAGTACGTGGCGTTGAAGATAAATGACAAACATAAAGCATCAAATTAATTCTCAATCTTCTCGCAACGACCTGCTAAGGCTAAATGCTGAACGGTTTGTTGACATGCACCGCTGCCCTTTTAGAAGGTGAGGAAATATGAATTATAATCTCCATGTAATTTTCTAAATTCTATTAACATTCCTAATTTTAAAAACGACTTGTTGAATTTAAAAAAGATAATAATAAAGATTACTTATTAATAATGTCATCAGTATAGAATACTGATAAATGTCATCAGTCTATGAAGAAGGGGAGAATGAAAGAATTTTAAAAATATTGGAGTGGGAGAGGTTTTAGAACCTTGGATAACTTACTATTGCTATATAATATTGAAATATCGTTCATGTAGAGCACTAAAAACTTTTAGAGATTCACGTTTTAAAAAAAGTTATGGTTTCCGTTTACATATTTATGAAATTGTTGACTTTGCATTTAATGTCTGATTCTCATACAAGGTTTTCTTAAATTTGCATTTGCTGAAAATTTGCACTCAATGAACAACGCCGTATTGTGTCCCTAGGCGGTCTTCAATTAACTTTTCTTTGACGTCTGGCTTACTACGAATTGCAAACGGTATGCATCAATGGCTAATCATGGTGTGTGGTACGTTGAAAAGCAATTGAATGCCAATGGGCGTTGACGCTTTGTCATAAATATTTACCGGCGTAATCCGTTGACTTTTGCGTTATAAGGATAACCCCTTGAAAATACAAGTTTTTCAAGGTAACCCTTTACAGGTAAACCTGGTTTACGACGATAGAAGGGTTACTTTGAGAAACTACACCCTGGGGAGTTTACTGCAACGCATAAAAATGTGTAAACTTTTTAGTCATTTTAAGCGTGAGGTTTTTAAACTAATTATTTATAGTGTGGTTTAAGAGGTTCTAGACCCATCCCCACCACTTTGTATCAGTTTAAGAAGAAAGGGAGAATGAAGGAATTAAAAATTCGGGGCGGTTCCTTGCAGTCGCCAAGCAGGCGAGAAGAAGGAAGGAAAAAATGTTGTAGAAGTGTGATTAGAAATTATTTTCTTAGATATTTAAAAATACAGATAATCCAAACAATTGTAAGATACTTCCTTTAATACTCAAGTAGTTCGTTTACCGAACTACGAATTAAATCATTATCTTTCACCCATATCTCCTAATCCGAACAAAGGAAAAATGTTAAAGACGCATAAATTAAAATTCCTACTTTTCCTAGCAATTTTCCTTTGTATTTATTATATACGAACGGATAATCCAAACAAAAGTAACCCCAGTCATCTGAATATTTCAGATTTGAAATTAATTTAATAGAAATGATTAAAAAAACATACAGATAATCCAAACAAATGTAACATGGGTCATCCGAACATTTTCATAAAGAAAAATTTAAACGGATGTTCGCGCGTATTGCGTCTTTCACGATGATTTTTATATGCACTCGCGAATCTCTCCACGAGCTCTAAATTAATAGCCAGGGTGCATTGATCCTCCGACAGGCTCACAACGACAAGGTGGCAAATTTAACAAATATTTATTTAACACACGTACAAAATTTACGACCCACCTAATCGCGCCACGGTCGAACAAGAACAAGGTCGAGCCGAGGGCGCACACCACTTAGCGAGGCCAAAAAGGGACACTCAGTAGCGTTGCGCAGTTGCCGCCCGGCTCGTTATCTTGGCGCACTGGGCGCCAAATTCAAATATTAATGGCGACCACAAAAGTCAGCGCATCTCAGCGTTGAACAACGGATAATCCGAACAATGATAACACTACTAATCTTTATTCGCATTAAAAGGAAGATAGCATTGAATTTTGGAATTTTTGATTTTTTGTGAAACTTTATTTTATTATACAATTTAACAATACCTTGAAATTTATTTATTTACTTCTGTTGCGGCGCATTTTAAATTGCTGCCGAATTTATTTTACTTTTGTTGACGTTGTCCGCCTTAGCTGATAAGAGAGCAGTCTAGCGCTAGTGCGACCATGACATGTACGCAGCATACATTCATTGTACAAATTCGTTTCTGATCAGTCGTTCTGCAAATAAGCAGTGATATATTCGCTTCATGGATTAACGCGAAGCATTTTTGTACAGCGGGAAATTCCTCGCCCACTGAATAGTGGGGATGTCAAAAAAACATCAGTGTTGATAAGTATCGATACTATGTGTGATTTTATCAATTCGTCGCAATCAAAGTATTAAAAGTTGATAAATGACAAGTTTCGATACTTCGAAGTCGATTCCTTGATTTACTCAATCAGTAATTTTACAGTCATTAATTTTATTACTTAGGAATTACCACGATATTTTTCAATCTCAAAATGTAACTCCCAAGTAGTAACATCAGAATCATGGTGCCGATAATATACTGGAAAATTACTGTAACGAGTAAAAAGTACTTTGAAAATACATTAACAGATGGCGTCAATGTGAATTTTCGATACCAATAAGTATCGATACTTTTCTTCGATACTTGGGTATCGAAAGTATCGAAGTTTCAAAAGTATCGA
>WSZQ02067330.1:0-25773 GCA_019419845.2 Weissflogia rhopalogaster
GACTGTAATGATCGCGCTGCGGAGAGAAGTAGACACGTCGAAGTTCAAATCGTAACTAACTTTATTTACACAAATTTGCAATAACTCCGCCTACCACTCGCTCTCTCTCTCACCTCACACAGGGTGTGTCCAGAAAGTCTTACCAACTTCTAGCAAACCTTGGACATCTGACTCGCACATGTTGGGACCACCGATGTCCGCATCAAAGCGTCCCCGGTCGGCCGGACGCGCCATAAATCCTCAGTTATCTGCCAAGTGCATAAATCGGCACTTGGCATCGTAAAACATAGAACATAATAGCCACAATATTCTTATTTTCTGGGAAAGGCCAACGGTTCCCAACAAACAGAGTCCAGAAGCTCAGCAAAACGGAAACTACAATAAGGTGGGTCGTAAAACAGTCAGGGGTAAACTTTCTTAGCATGTTTTTATCTCGAATTTTCAAACATAGCTAGAGCACGACAAAGAGAAGTATATGATGTTGACTTAGCACGAACGAAAATTTCTTATCAATGAGGAATTGAACACTTAAATATGATATAAAATATGCATTTTTGATTAAGCCTACTAATACATACTAATTCCTGATAGATTAAGTTAATGACATATTAAGTAACTAGGAAGTAGACTGCTGAAAGGCAAACAGGGACATTAAATACATTTCAGGTGCGAGATCCTGGAGGTTCAGGACCATTTTGTAAATAAAATATGATGAATTAATTCATGGTATTGTGTATTAATATAGTACATTATTTCCCTGGGAATTTTATAGCCGAATAAATTCCAATCACGACCCTTATATATTTACAAAAACTTTAAGAAAGAAGAAATGGGATGAATACATGAGCATTACCTTCCTGATACGTGGCATTATCGCAGAGTTCATGCACCGTAGCACCAGGTCCATGAAACAGCTGCTTGAAGTGCTTTCGATAGTGCGGCATACACATTCCAGCGTACGAATGAATGCATTTGAGCGCGTCCTTTAGCTCTCTGTAAACGGTTTTGATTTCGTTATTGCGTGAACCTGCCACGCGTACCCGCCTGATGGGAATCAGGCGAGTATGCGCAACCATGGCTGGGAAACAATCTGTGCTTGCTGTGGCTGCAGGCAGGAAACGCATCACGATGACAAATGATTGTCGCGCAAATCACGAAAAGAAATGACCGCCGCACGGGCGGTTGACATGCATGAAGCCAATCTGCGGACGTGAGAATAATGAATGGTGCGCCATCGATGTCTTCGTCAACCACCTCATTGGCACCGCTTCCACGCTGCCGGAAAATGAATAATTTATGGCCAAACGGGGTGGGCGACTCTAAAGTCGCTAACGGAGTGAAACCGACAGGAGCAGGAATCTCTGTACTTTTTGGGAAAGTATTTACTAGCAGCAACTGATGAGAATTACGGACATTAAAAAAAAAACTTTTGTTAAAGCAAATGTATCAATATAACTGCTATCGATGTAACGGCTATGTATCGGAAAAAATATTTTTTTACGTCTTATGAGTCTTCCTGTTTCTGCTGGCTTCACTTGCCTGCTGGCTTCTTTGTATATGAGAGATTGAATGTCCTGCCGTTGTGCGCACAGTTGTTTGAAGCGACAGAAAACCGCCAAAAACATTTTCGGGTTTTTTCGTTTCGAACGCGCGTTAAACATTGCAAAGGAGAGTCAGGTATGCTTGGGGGAGAATATGGCATGCATGTATGAGGCCCATTCAGATGTATGCTGTGGAAGTATGGGGGCTAGATAAATGGTAGGAGTTAGAGCGAACCAGACCTACTGGTTCCTGAAGAGCTTGATGGGGTTGGCGAAATCGACTCCAGCGTACGTGGTTCTACAGGAAGCGAGCAGAATGAGCATAAAATGGTTGCAAGAGTGCTGAGCGAACATTTTGTTCAGAGATGTTTACATTCTCGAACGCACTACAACCATCATGTTGTCTTATATATTGTCTATATTGACTTTCTATAACTTGAGAGGCTTTCTTACCTATTCATACTTATCCACAGTACCGTAGAGAAAATGCATATAATTACATCTGAATAAACAAAAACTTTTTTCGATGTTCTACAAATACAATTTACTGCTGGACTATGCACATTTTGGCTTTCGCCATCAGACGAAAATAAAGCAAAACATTCCGAACATTCTTCGGAAACTAAACCTAACTGCGGCCTTTTACAACCCAGACACCCTCAAATAAGCATCAAATTAGCAGAGCCGGATTATTACCTATCATACCCTAGAGTATATCAAATTAATTGCCAGGATTGTCTCATGACATACATTGGCCAAACGTGGCGCAATTTCCAACAACGCCTCAAAGAACATTTTAGTATAAACACCATAGAACCTCATAACAGCTCAGCCATCATCGCGGATTTGATCTGCTCCTGAGGTCGCGTATAAAATCACAGAATTCGCAGATTCATTCATTTTTGTAATATATCGTATTTTGCAATTTTTTGATGTAACTTGAATTTATATGTTGTGTGCGTGATTATTTTTCGTATTTATTGTAAATGTGTGATATGAATGATTTGAAATTTTAATTATCGTGTGAGTTTTGATTGAATGTTTATCATATTCGTATGTTTAGAGTTTTTACAGCTGAACTAAAGGTAGTTGTTGTTTTTTCGTAATTTTTGTTTTCAATAGATGTCTGTTTTTGTGTATTCAATATTAGGGTAAGAAGTTAGGAGTTTGATGACATCGTAGTAATGTTTAGATAAGTCTTTGCTTTCGAGAAAATGTTTTCACTGTTTTTAACTCTCCCATAGTGATTTTTGTACACAAGATAAGTTAATGTGTCGATGCCAGATGCACACGAATGGCAGTTCGTCTCCCTATCCCCATGTGTAGAATTGTATACAGTAGGAATTTTGTAAACTTGTTTTGGTTTTTGGAAAAATATATTCAGTCTTGGTCATAATTTGGCAGACTTTGGTTGGGTTAGAGTTTCGACACTCGTATTAACTCGTTTAGGTACTCCAGCCAAGTAGTTGCTTTTCTAAGTTGCGAAACTTAGAAATAATCCATACATTGCATCCGGACTCCGATCTTCAACATATAGTTATAAACTTATAAACTTTGAGCAGCCCCACAGGTCGAAAAGAAAATCGCGAAAATCGCCGACTTGCAAATTTGAATTGATCTGATTGTGAGTGAACTAAGTGTGTAAATGTGTAAATCGCAGGTGCTCCATTCAAAAACTCACCTCCCATAAGAAACGCTAATGCTAGATTTTGTAGTTTAGTTCAGAGCGGTGCAAATCGAATGCGCGTTCGATGCGAGCAAATATTTTTGGCGTATTTCAGTCGCTTTAAACCACTATGTGTCGCGTCTATTACTTACGGACAGATCTTCGCAAGATCGGTGCTGCTCGCGACGAATGTCAGTCCCGATTCGGTGAGTAGCGACAGCGGGCGGGCGCACTGCATCAGCTGGTCGTGGCTGCAGTGGTAGCCGGCATCCGCCCCCAGGCCGGGCACTGCAACAAATTGTCAAAGCAAAATTGATCGAAATAAGGCAGCAGTAGCATCGCCTGTTGCCGGCAATAAAACACTGGATTTGCGCCGTCCCATTGCACGCTCCTCGCCCACACATACTACCGCGGCGCGGCGGTTCAGAGGATGGCAATTCGGGGGCGGCAAAACTTCCTAATAAGAAGGGTTATTAACGGCCCATGGGGCGATTACGCCGCCGGCACAACGACGGCACGTCGGTCGGAAATATGCGTCACGCTAGGCTGGCACCGCATAATTTTTACAATTCGCACTCAAATCCGCAATTTATTTCGCGTTTGCCCCGCGCGACGTGGAAATATTACAATTTACATAGTTTCGTACTTCCGGCGCCCCGGCGAGCCGCCGGCAGCAACGCCGAAAGTTGGAAGCGCGCGCGCGAAAATTAAAGCGAAATGGAAACGCGCGTATTGCGCGCCGCCGCCTCGCCACCACCGCCGCCAAAAAACCACCTAGTAAGTAAAGCCAACACCAAGATAATAGATAAAGTTTGGTGACGAATTGTACTTTAATTCGCCGTCTGCGGGCGGGCGGTATCTTCGGCTGTGGCCGCGAGTGGCAATTTTCTTTTCTTCATTTTCACGCGCCGCGCTCTGCTAATATTTTTATGTTTTTATTATTTTAATTTCGGGCGAAAATTGACCCCCGCCCCCCGCTCGAATGGAAACATGCATAAGATACGATTTGTAAAGTTGCGAATGCAACTTTTTAAAGCGGCAGATAATTCAATATAAATGATCCTTTAAATTTAAACTTTCGACATTCTTAGTGTAGTGTCGAAAGTTTAGAAAATATCGATACTTATCGATATCGAAAGTATCAGAAAAAGAAACTATTGTAGCGCCAACTATTTGTACATTTTTAAACCGATATGAAGTTAGCAGATTACCTAACCCTTTTGATGTTAATGGCCAATAACTTACAACCAGTATGATTAATATGAATGATATTTACATCTGCGTATTTGTTGATTTTTTTGCGAATTTGCGATTTTTTTTTGTTTGATTTTACCGAGCATCGACTGCTATGGTCATTAGCTCTATTCAATTCTTATTCAATGTAATTAGTCATATTAGAGGCTAACACTATTGATAAGAAGAAGAATTCACTTTAATATGCATCCCCACCCACCGAGAATCGAACCCGGGACCTCATCGGCTGGACAATTTTCGATTAAATACTTTTTATCAAATGCAGACAGATCAAAAGGTGTCATGATTTTTAAATTCTTGCATGTTAATTTCCATAAGAGACATCCCCCTTCAATTGATCATTATATACGATCAGTATCTGATATTACAAAATGAAGACTATGGATCTGATAGCAAAAGCCCAAACTATAATATATTAGCAGCTCCAGTATCGAATAGCAAAATTTAATTTAGCGGGTTATTTTAAATAGAACAATTGTCTGGTATTTTTAAGGATTACATGTAATTAGGTGAAAGCGAATGTACGGAATCCTATCTACAATGGACAATTTTGCAGGGCTCTTGAGTTGTTTATGTGATTTTGTTATTTTATCGCAAAGCATACTGATTAAATCTAATTTTTCTCTTTTTGTCCTGCTGACAAGGATTGAATTTAATGAATTGAATGAAACTTGTTGTACGTGTAGTACATGTATGGAAATAATTTGTGTTAACGGAATTTTATGTCGTTTTGAGCCATTTGATTTATCAGCATTAGTTAATATCGTTTGTATATTAAAAATAGGGGGGCATATATACCCCAAGAAAAGGATCGCGCACGAGCGTTAACTAATTTGTGACCAAACTTTCACATTTTTGTTTGGGCAAACGGTCCAAAAGCGAGAAAAATCACAAATTTCAATATATGTATTACACGTACAAAAATTTCATTCGAATCCAAGGAGGACAATTCGTGCATTCCCTTTGTTAGATATATATGGGGTTAGCTGTGCCGCTTGTGCAGTTGTAAATACGTCCAGCCGACTATCCCTATAATAAGTTGGTATCTCTGATTCTTCTTGTGCATAATATACCGAAAATAAAGTGTAATTCACCACCATTCTTACGCGCACTTATTCTATTTCGTATTCTACATGACTTACAAACGTACTCAGGCGGGCAATTCATTGTGAATATTTTCGGTAAACGGCTCAAAAGCGCGAAAATACAATTAACAGAAACTATTTCAATATATGAACTACACGTACAAAAATGTTCGTTCAAATCGAAGACAGGCAATGCATGAACAAGGGGCATTCACGCATTGTCCATCAGTAAAGCTTCTTAAATAAAGCTCTGCAAATTTCCCCAAAGGGGCTGTGCTATAAAATAGATTATTCTACCTTCAATGTATCGGTATTTATCGATATTTTGTATTCCTTAAATGGGAATCTTTCCTTGCGTGGGTCTAAAACAACGCAATAAACTCCGGCATACAAACGATCAAACAAAGGAAAATCAGATGTGAAAGTAGCGCAGGCCAGTAACCAAGAGCGTTAAGAAGGAAACTTATGTGGAGTGTATTTTTAATGAATCTAAACGCGTGAAATAAACAGCGGGCGGACGTTTGTACGGCATTTTTTTCACGATTTGCGCCGCGATTTTCATTTAACGAGTCGAGATTGCATTCGTCGTTTTTCGCGCTGCCAGATCGGCGCGGCGGCGGCGGCGGAGAACTTTATCGGCGAGATAATTAAGTGCGAGTGCGAGCAGGGCTAGCTGCAGTGACGGCGGTGGTGGCAGAATGGTGTGGGTGGCGGCGGCGGCCTCACCGGGCTCGCACGACGAATGATTTCGTTACACCTTTCAGCGGGCGCGCAGATTACATTAACCCGAGAAGTTTCGGCCGTGCGACACTTCATTCCTCAGCGTCTATCTTGATTTTCGGAGGCGGCGGCAGCCGCTCGCGACAAACTTTGCGACCTCGCGGCCCGGCTCGCGTAATTGCGCTTTCTTCTCGATGACGCCGCCACGGCCCGCCAACAGCACTGTCGGACACACTCGCGTGCGAAATTCGCAGCACGTGCGCGTTTTATGTGACGCCGGCGCAAAATAAGCGCTCGCAATGACAATACGTTCGACAGTTACTAATTGTTAATTGAATTTGGCGGCGGTAGCTTTGGTGGTAGTGGTGGTAGAAGCGGTTGTGGCGGTTTTCAATGGCGGCTATAGCGGAAAGAAAGCCGAATGGGCGAACACTTGGGATGATGATGTGACAAAGGAGCCATCCCCTCGTAGAACGTATCAATTTCCAATCGGTTTCAATCAGCCACGTTGGAAATCTTCGAAAATTTTACCGTGATGACCTCACTCTCTACTACAGTCACGAACTCAAGACGTAATTACTTCCTCTTATAAAAGCTACGCGATTAGTGGGCATAGCTTAGAGGAAAAAAAATCAACTATTGTTAATAATATTTGAACGAAACACCATGACTTTTATGAAACAAAATCTTATTTTAAGATTTTTCTATTGTTATTAACTTTTGACAAGTCAATTTATCGAGACCAACTTATATTTTATTAACATCAAATTCAATCTGGTGATGGATGAAATAATTATCAAAACTAGACAATGTGAAGGATATAAAATGGGTCAAAACAACAGAAATATTTGATATATTGAATTTCGCAATTTAGTGTGAAGTTTGAATTATATTTGAGAGCAAGTACTTAATATAATTTTTCCTAACTCATGCACACAACTACTATCATACAGTCTTATTTGAACGACCCCAGACTAGCTTGCATTGACATATCAAAGAAGAATATGTAATCATTTAGCACAATTAATGAATTTACAAAGAAATTAATTAATTGAAATTGAAATTTAACACGGAAAGAGAAAATTTGAAGCCCCCAACCGGGTTTGAACCGGCGACCTACCCACCCAACGCGCTACCACTGCGCTCAACAGATTTTCAATCGCGTGAATCTCAAAACCGTGTTTTTCAAATTTGTGACCCAAATATCTCGAAATTTACTCAAATTACTGTGTGGTTATTGTTTACATAAATATCTAGACTTTGTCATAGGTTTTTTTTGTTTGTTTTCGATCTTTAGTTTTTTTGAATATATGATATATTGGATTTTTGGCAATTTAATGTGAAGTTTGAACTATATATTTGAGAGAAAGTACTTAGTAATGATTTTTCCTAACTCATTCACACAACTGCAATCACACGGTCTTGTTTGAACGACTTCAGACTAGCTAACATTTACATATCAAAGAAGAACATGTAATCACTTAGCACAATTAATGAATTTACAAAGAAATTAATTAATTGAAATTGGAATTTAAGAGGGAAAAAGAAAATTTGAAGCCCCCGATCGGGTTTGAAACTTGAAGTTATTTTTGAAGTTATCTTTGTCGAAGTGTCAGGTCGGGTTCCCGGGGTCTCCATGGCGCAGTTGGTAGCGCGTTGGGCCGGTGGCCCATAGGTCGCCGGTTCAAACCCGGAAAGTTAGCAATTTTCACTATGGGTGATGGTGGGAAAGCGGGATGATTGGTGAACACAAAGGATGGTGATGTGACAACTGCACCCCCTCCCCCCATCGCAGTACGTATCAATTTCCCATCGGATTCCATCAGACGCGTTGGAAATCTTCGAAAATTCGATCGTGATGACCTGGCTCTCAACCAACGTCTCGTACCCAATTCGCCATTACACCCCCCAAACCAGTACCCCTCATACTCCTGTAGCTAATAATATGTCACATGCCGCAGTGCAAGCGGTTGCGCGCGGTGCTTTCAAAACATATCAATTTCCAATCGGTTTCAATCAGTTTCCGGTCGTTGGAAGCAACGGCACCGGCACCGACTAGTCCTGGGGATGATTGGGGCAAGAAGTCACATATACACGGCGCGACGCGCTGTGTGATGCGCGCGCGTGCGGCAAGAATGCGTTCAGCAGCGGGTAGTTAGCGATAAATGGTTAAAAGCTTTTCCGATGTGTCGCCTCGCGTCGCGCTTGCAATTCTCATGCCAACCCCCGCCACCGCCATACCTTCAGCCGACCACCACCTAAGTGCTCACATAAATTTCGGCCTGCTTGACGTCGCTATGTGCGGATGTACGTAGTTGTGTCGTGTGAGTGAAGGTCCGGCGGCTAATTTAATTTAACGCATCCGAAGGCAACATGATAGGACAAAACCGGCTCGGAGCGATAAGTGAATTATTTAGCTCGTTTTTCTGCGATGTTTTTTCGCACAGCGTAAAACAGTCCAACCTTCAACCCCCTCTGCTATCCCCATGTGCATATTAAATGCGCTTTTGAATGCTTACCGCCGAAAACTGCTCTGTTACATGCCAAATTGTAATTACAGACGACGGCGATGATGATTACCGGCGGCGATCTCTTAACGATCGCCATGTTATCAATTCTGCGGGAGGGATGGTAGTGGTGGGGCGAGGGTGAAAGTAGTGGCACCTAATTACGGTTTATGCGCGCGGCATGCAGCTACCTGTTCGTGCGTTGTTCAAGCTTGAAAGTGGGTGGAGGGGCGGTTGGACACACAACAGTGCGGTGGCAGTGTTGGGTTTGAGCGCATTACATTGTTACACGACGCGCTACTTCGCTTTATGATCGCGCGGCGGCGGCGACCACCTGCGCGACTCCCGCACGACCGCCACCAATTTTTTTCTTTATTAAATTAGCGCAAATTACGAGTGAATGTGGCACATGTGTAGCGCGCGCGCACTCTCCTTTCTACGAAGTCCTGCAAGTCATCGCAGATTAACGAAATATTAAACAAACTTCCGTACAAAGTACGGGATGGAGCAACTAACCAAATAGATTTCGAAAAAGCACTTTAATTGCTTTCAAACATGAGTATTTTACGGCACTTTGTTAATACGGTACACACCTATATAAGTGAATGTGGTCACATGAAAGTTTTCATAACCGTAAGTAATTGTTGATAATATGAATAAATTTAAAAATACTATGAGCAACAACAAACAAATTTACGGCAGAAGTGTTTGCATGGGAAGGAGGGGCAAATATTTTTTTGGATGCAAGAGAGTAGAGCAAAAAAATCGATAAATGTATTAATAGTTTTTGCGATAAAGACGGGCAAAAAGTTTGAACGAGGGGCAGAGGCACAGCCCTTTGTATTAAAAAACACAAACGTATACAACAAATAAAAAATTTAAAAAATGACCAATAGTTTTATTTATGCAATGTACAGCACGAATGCCTATAAATTCGATAGTACTACATAGTAGACAAATCAGTGAATAAGAATAAATGTGTTTTATAGTTGACCTCCTGCGACTTTATCCCTTAAAATAAGGTTAAAGTTAAAGTCACATAACTAGATCAGAAAAGCCAATACTGAAAAATATGCATGAATTGTATCAATATAGTATAAATATATTAAAAAACCAAATGAAGTGGCGTTAAGAGGACCGGGTCCGACCGGTACCACGTAGCGGCAAAATGCGGAACTAAAACGTGAAATTCAAACTTTGTTCTAAATTATTTTCTAATCTGCATGTTATAGAATGCCCATTCTTATACGGATCGATTCTTCATTAAACATAGTTTGTTTTGACATGCACATTTACGCCTAACTTAGTAATCATTGGTTGGGTAATTATTGAGATATTTATCTTGTAAAAATGCATCTTTTCCGAGAAATTTCGAGTTTTAGGTTTTTCATATTTTCTTTTTCATATTTCCCGCATTGCTATGATTATACATCATACACCAATCGATTCAGTGTGAAAATATCTTCAAACTCCTGGGACAGTTTTTCATTTGATTACTTAGAACCGATATTATGACTCATGAAAGTTGTCAGTGAAATCATCGACGATATTAGACTCAACTCTAATATCGTCCTTAATTTTAATCAGAAACGAAAATCCAAAAATATTATGTAAAGTTTATACAATTTTCTTGAATATGACGTCGAATATTTTAAAGAAAATGTTAAAATTAATATTTTTCCCTAAAACAATATGGTATTGATTCGAAATTAAAGCAGCCACAAATATATACGCAAATATATTAGCAAATACTTACAGTATTTTCTTAGTATGTGAAATCTTCTAAAATTATCGTGAAAAGAGTTCCTTAAATCCTTGCATAAAATAAATTCAGAGAAAAAAAAAATATTGCAATGCATTACAGTTGTTTTTTAAGACTTTGACACTTACGTGGTCAAATGTAAAGATTGCAGGGCTGGGATTGCTTGTGGTCTGATAACTATAGCCTAACTGTGCATGCATGACAAAAATATCAATCATTTCTGTAAAGAAATAAATCTGGCGAAAAAAATCGGACAAAACTTAAAAGTCTATTGGCAAACAAAATCGAGTTAACCATGCGCAACGAAATCGCTTATCGAAATCGTCCGCTTCTTCCGCATGAGGTGATAATCGACAACACAGAACAACATTAAGGCCTTCATTAATATTCGTCGCATTTTGTTATTCTAACTTTTTCGCCATCGGAATTACTTAAGCGACATTTGCGCGCTTGTTGCACAAACTTTGCGGCGCACAAAAGTTGACGACAAAACAACGGCTTCAATTCTACTTTAAAATCATCCCCGAATCCTGCTCGCCGGTTGTCGTTTCTGCCAACCACAGCCGAATAACATGCATAAATATATGCGCGTGTGTTCTATCGGCGGATACTCGAAACTTTCATGATGAGTTAAACTTGCATCGTCCACGGTCAGCATGCGCCTTTTTTCTCAACTTGCCGCGCATCGACATTAGAAAAACCTGCACAACAATCGATCCTGCAAAATGAAACGAGTTGTTAATTAAATTATTAAAAAGCCGGCGCGGCGCGGCGACGGCGTGCTGTTCGTCGAGCTGGCAGCACTAAAAATTAACTGCTCAGCCGGAGCTAGGAAAAAGTTCGCCGCCCCCAACCGCCTCCGCCGAGCCGCGCCGCACCGCGCCGTGGCAAATAGTATATGCATCGGTTTGACCTTAATTAAAATCAGCATTAATTAAACGCCGAAAGAGGCACATAACTTTTCGTGCCGGTCGCTACCTGTCGTAATCGCGTCAAAGAACAATTTTTCCACATGTTTTCAACAACTTCCCGTATTAATTAGTATTGCGAGAGCAGGTCAATGGTGGGGTGGGTTATCCCTTCTCATCCTACCCCTTTCTCTTAACTTCCTACCCTTCCCTTTGCTTTCTCCGCTTCCTACCCTTTGCCGTCTTCAAGATACCACCAACCACCACGGATCATGGAAAAATAAGAGTAAAAAATCGCGGCAGCGAAAAGTTGTCGAGCGCACGCTGATCCCGAAATATCAACTAATTAACTTAGGTACTTCGGTGAGTTTGTGTGTGCGCGCATCCAGGCAGCCGCCCCCTCAGCTGCTTGCCGACACATCGATGCATTAACCCGCGCGCAACCCTTGCAAACTTTTCAAGCACGTTTTAATTCGTGTTTTACGTAATCCGAAATGTAACCTAACGCGTACCAAACCTAATCATGACCTTCGGCTTGGGCCGAAATTCGAAATTCAAGTCAAACTTTGAAATAATCTAAATTTTTAGCAGCAAATTCTTTAAAAATCAACAATTACAAACATTCCGTTAATGTTTCTATTTATTTATCAGTTGAAAAAGTAGTCACTGAGTCTGTGTTTTAACATGTTTATTCTCATCATAAAAATATATATTAAAGAAATTTGCATAAGCGCTCTTTAAACGTATTTATATTCAAAATATTCAATATAAATCGCTTTGTGAAAGTTTTTTTTATCACCGACCTTTGTGCGCGTTTAAATAAATTTCTCATCAAATTTGGCGGCCGGAAAATCGGGTCGGGCACATTTTTGCGCGGATATACGCTCCGGCCGGCACGCGTGACTTTTGAAGGGATGTGCAAATACGCGCAGTGGTGCACAAAAGTTTTCATTTGTATACGCCGCAAACAGAAAATATATTAAATATGTTCCATTACAGCGGCTGGGGCAAAACGCAACGAAATGACGGATTCGAGTGGCATTTCACAAACGCGTTTTTGGTTTATGTTCCAGCGCATAATTAAAGCTCCGATTTCAATTTCTCCGGCTGAAAAATGCGTGCATTTTGCGACTGAAATGAAAAATTACACAAACCTATCGATGAACGAGAACATAATCCGATAGACAATCCTTTATTCCTTTATTTTATTCATTCTTTCATTTGTTCACGCGCTAGGTAGCAGTATACGAATTTGAAGAATCATACGAAAAATCACCACGATAAAACTAACGTGGTAAAATCATCATGGTAAACTCATGGAGGTAAATTCACCGCAGGTAAATATCACCTATCCTTCAAAATCTAAAACGTCGGAAAATGAAGAAACAGGAAAATAAAGTAGAATAATCATACAAAAGTAAAAATGTATATTTTAAAGAAACAATGAAACATAAATATTAGTAGATTGCACAACGAGCATGTAATGCTATACGAGTATGACCAGTGGTGGCACAAGTCATACGAGTAAACAATGTACATTGCAAGCGAGTTTTACACTAGGCGTGTCAAAAATATAAGGAAACCCCGAGTTACGGTTTTGTCTGTGAAAGCCCGGGTTTAATCACCGAACAAAAACTCGTTTACAGCGCCACCTAGTGTAATAGAAAAAGACTATACGCATGAAAGTATTTTATTTTCATTAGCTATTAAAAGAATGTATATTAATAAAAACAAAAAATAGAAACAAAAATTTGGAACAAGATATATTCATGAAATACAATGACTGATCAATGTGAGGAAAGATTTGAGGCTTCGATCGCTAGTACTACAAATAAACATGTTAAAACACGAGCTGATACGTGCCTATGGACCGCAATCGCGGGGGCAATTAATCGCAGTTGTTTTAGTGTCAAGTAGCAACAAGCTCTCGCGCATACGCGTTGGTTTCTGTTTTGAAAACTGAACCTTCAGAACCAAGCAATGCTGGGGCGTACTCGCATCGGTTTCGGGTTGGAAAATAGAACCTTCAGAACCAAGCAATAGTGGGGCGCATTCGATTCCGGTTCAAGCCACAGAGCTTTAGTATCATCTAGTAGTGGGCACACTCGCGTCGATTTCGGGTTTAAAAATAGAACCAAATAATAGTGGGACGCACTCGCGTCGATTTCGGGTTTGAAAACAGAACCAAGCAATAGAGGGGCGCACTTGCGTTGATTCCAGTACAAGAAACAGAACTTTAGTATCATCTAGTAGTGGGGTGCACTCGCGTCGATTTCGGGTTTGAAAACAGAACCAAGAAGTAGTGGAGCGCACTCGCGTCGATTTCGGATTTGAAAACAAAACCAAGCAATAGTGGAGCGCACTCGCGTCGATTTCAGGTTTGAAAACAGTACCAAGCATTAGTGGGGCGCACTCACGTCGATTCCGGTTTAAGAAACAAAACTTTTAATATCATCTAGTAGTAGAAGCGGTGTGCACAGCGCATAACAATCTCATGGCCTACGGCGAGCTCACAAGTTCACGACGTCGGTCTCAAGTGTTTTGGTGTTCTTGGAAAGGACTTATAGTATAAGTAAAGATATTTCTTGTGTTGTTTTTATCACTTTTGTAATAGAGGGAGAGAAATTGACGCAGATGAGTTAGGTTTAAAATTTTCGTACAATTCTACAGCAATACGGTTTCAGCCACTGAACACTCAAGGTGCGCCAGTATTCAACATCACTATTCGAATAAAGTCTATCATGTGTGCATTCGTAACAAACCAGTGACTATGTCTTCAATCGACTTTCCTCTGGAAACGACCGACCGAGGTATCTTCAAATATCAAGTATATCCAGGGATTCTGGTGGAAGCATATATGAATCGCATAGATCCTCAAATGTTTTGGTTTACCAGCGGTGTGTTTGCGCGCGGTGAATTTTCGAAGCGGTGAATTTACCAGCGGTGAAATGGTAACGGTGATGTTACCGCGATGAATTTATTGCCTTCCAAATTTGTCTACTTTTCATAGGCGTGTAGAATGTAGAGTCTCAAGTATTTTATTTGACATAAAACTTCTATACGCACGCTTGACTTGGAAGTAAACAGGAAAATGCGAGCCCAGTTAGACGATGTATGGCTCAGAAATTAACGATCGGATTGTAAAATTTCTTTTTTATATAAGTATGGTTTCAACTGAAGAAGATTACATTTTATTTTTATTTAATTTCTAACTTAGACCTTTAAGGGATTTTCAATTTCTGTGACGCTTACTTGGATCTATACTTGTGCGGTACTCGCGTTGCTGCTTTGAGCGCTCATATTATAGAACTTCTACCACTGCCATGAATAATAATAAAACAATAAACGCAATACGAGAACATTCTCCTTTAGTATCAGGATGTGCTATGTCATTTCATAACTACTGAGGTGGAACATTCCATGACTTTGTTCACGAATATCAAAGGACTCATTTTCTGCTATTATCATGTATTCCTCTATGAACAGATTAGCATTGAAGGAAAGTACCAGAAAGCAATGATAATAGACATTCCAAATTTTGATTGTACTGCGAAATTTAAACTCAAAAATATTTGATCTACCAGGAGAGGAAATTTATCATAAATCAAATGATGTCATGATGTTTTTTTTAAATTTAAAATGATGTTACAGGTTACATTTTTACATAAATTTTTTATTTTGATTTGATCAGTTTCAATAATAATAACAATAATAATTGATATATTTTGATATATTTTAGTGTCTATCGACCATTTCGTTCTTTCCCACATTTTTTTTATTTAATCAACAACCTTTTTCTACCACAATCTTCTTTTGGGTTTTTACCGCGTCGGACGTAACTACGCGGTGGATGGGAGACCACTTCGTCTCCCTATTCAACAAGCGGCTGCGGCTGCGGCGTCATCCGTGAACCCCCGACTTCGCGATAAAAACGCGAACAAAGGCTGGGCGATTCGCTTGCAACGGTCCCCGGAAAAAAACCATATGCAAAACAGTTCAGAGCAGTACCATCAGTAGCGAGATCGGATCGGGCCGGGAAAAAGTTTCTTGTCGATTAAATAAAAAACATACGCATCTTAAGATGCAACTATCAGCACTCTATACACTCCACAACAAACTATTTGATACACATTGTTCAACACTATACTGTCTTCAACAGCACCAACACCAATAACAAGAAAAAAAAAACATTGTCTTCTTCTTCTTCGTTAACCCGCCTTGTCGCTGACCAGGCATAGGCCAGTGGCCTGTCATTCTTCCAGAATTCCTCTGGGTAATTATCAGCATATTAATTCCCTTTGGGCAGGTTACTAGCCTTGTCCAGGGTGAAGAAGACTTCCATAACGACAACCACAGCTATTAACGAGTAGGGGCGTTATTGTCACGACCAGGATTTGAACCTGGATCCCCCTGCGTGGAAAGCAGCGATCTTACCAACTGGACTACTACACTCAAAGTTTCATTTGATTTGGAGATGATCGAGAAGGGACCCCCTTGACATGGAATGAGTCTGCTATTGAATGCAATATATTTATAACCAATATTAAACTCTTGTTAGAATAATTAAATATTTACTCTAAACTTTACGCCCACTATTCATGTATCTATCCTTAAACTTTTCGGAAATTTGTGTGATCAAAATAAATTGCAAGACCAAACTGATCGCATTATCCGTTTCTATAGATAGGCTGATTAAATATAAAGAATGAAAATAGGTATAAACTGAAGTCGATGAAATTATGCAATTTTCAATGTTCATTCAGTTCATGAGGGGGGTATATACATTCTATTATCTGCGATGCTAGAAACGGGTGCGTCGTGATTTTCAAACAAAAGTATAAATACAAAAAAATATTTCAAATTGCACCTAAAAATGTGTAATTTGAGCACGCATAAGTGTTTTTGGCAGATTTTAGTGATTTTTTTAGAAGTAATATAGAAGTAATTTGTGTTAACGAGATTTTTCGATATTTTCAGCCGTTTGCCAAAAAGAAATTCAAAATTTGGTATATATTTTTTTAATATGAACATTCGCCGCGATACCGATACCGAAAAAATTCATTCAATTCCGTGCCGGACAATTGAGACACTCTCCTGTTAAATTAAAATTTGAAATACTACATCTGATCCCTAGAATGGTTATTAAACAGTTTTGCACAACGTTTTATCCATTAAATGTACTAAAGTTCAAAACTTGGGTTAACCTTTCAATTGTACATAACTGAATAGTTGAAATTGACGCAGTTAACTGCTGTCAGGCGTAAGGAAAACTAGTCAATTTCAACTTAGACTCTTAAGGACTCATCAATTTTCGTGCCGGTCGCTACCCTTCCATCACGAAAAGGGATTGTTCGTGTATTTTGGGTGTACTTGGATGTGTGTGTGTGTGTGTGTGTGTTTATGATACTTCCACTGACAATGCTTTGCATTTTCGTATTTTCAATACGCAAAGTCGTCTGATAAACACTCCATCAGGCCCCTTGCGTCGCCCCCTTACACCGGCTGCCCCTACGCGAAATAAAAACAAGGCGAATGTTTATTCGAAGCGCGTGCATAAATACAAAAACCGGCATAAATTACGCTCGTAAAAGACCATATTCCAGCATAAAATTTATATTTTTACGAGTCGCGGCTGGTCGGTGAGTGCACGACGGCGGCGTAGCGTGGTGCGGTGGCGGTCGGTGCGTATGCTGTGGCGCCGGCGGCAAATTAGTGCGAGAGATTGCACACAATCGACGCGAAGCGCGTGCCGCCATCGGTGGCCCATTGGCGGCGTATCCGCGATAGCAAAGGTGTTTTGCGCGTATGCCAATTAAAAGCCCACGATTCATTATCATCGTTAGCGGCCAGCGTTGGCGGCAGCCGGCGGCTGCGGCCGGCTGGCGGTGACGGCGTGCGGCGTATCGCAAAAACAGGATTTTCCTTTTAAAGCCTTTTTCAAGCGCGCGCACGCCGCCACCGCCGTCGCTGCCGCCGCATGCCGCTACTGCTATTAGCACAACTATCATTCGCAATAATAATTAAGCGTCCTGGGGGCGGCTGTGCAAATTTACTATTATTAAGCGAACTATTTATATCGCAAAATATAAAATCGATAGCGGGCAGGTATATATAGGTTGGTGGCGCTGCACCGGGGGGCGAATGCACGCGGAAACCTCAAAACGCTAATACGCGCGACCGACGGGCGGCTAATGCATCCCGCCATCCAGTGGCGTCTCGTGCACAATTTTCCTAATGGGGAATAGGTATAATCATAGATAATAGAAGAAATAAACTATTGAAAGTCGCCTTTTATATTACGTATATTTTATACAGTATGCATTAGCTTACCTAATAGCCGCCGACGTTGATCACGATGTTGGAAATATAGGCGTGAGGGCTTTCCTCACGACGCTTCTATATTTTTTAAATATATTATAGTGGTGAATATCGTTCAATTTTGGCGATTTTAATTTTTTCCAGGGGACAACCCTTTCATTCGCTGTGAATAATGTGTTATGTTTTAATCTAGCAATTTGATTTTTGTTTCAAATTTCTCACTCAATTACTCACTTTGTATGGCGGGGCGGAGGACTTTATTCTGTGTAATATTTCCATTACCTTTAATGGAGTTTATATGTCATCCAGAAAAATGTTAGTCAATTTTTGCATTTTGGGTGTTGACTCAAAAAATTCACAAAAATATGCGCTTCATAGTGATGGCACACACATATTTTTTCGTTATGAATTTATGTGTCCCTCTACAATATGCTGGTCAAGTGTTCAGGGAACATTTTGATAATAGTCTCAAATCACTCACACGAAACCATTTAAGCGACATTTTATTATAGGTGGGTGTATAAGGCCGCATAATTGGGTTCACCCAAATTTAATAATTAAAAATGTGGTAACATCTGAAAGTGCATATTTCTGTGCATAATTTGAGATAAACATTTAAATGGTCACTAAAAAATTGACCAGGATATTTGAGAGAGACCTGTAATGTCACATGATTGAGTTTCCCCCAAGCAAACAATTTAGGACTAAAATCAAAATACTCACTGAAAAAATGCCCAAAATATTTTAATTTTCTATGAATTTACGTGTCCCCCGTAAATTCATAGAAATTGACGTCTAACGTCAAATAAATTCTCTCCGCCTCAAAAAAAAAATGACCAGAATATTTCAGAGGAATTTCCTTTATTCGGTGATGGAAAAACGGAACACTGCATCATGATAAAATTAGATGACAAGGATAACTTCAATTCACTTCCATGTGATACGGTCATGGCTAGAGTTCACGGGCTGAATATACCGGCCTACCTAAAAGCAATGATCAAGGTATATCTGAAAAATTGATCATTACGAATTGCCAACGTTCCGGTGCCATTAAAGTGGATACAAGAGGAGACCCGCAAGGATCCATTCTTGGACCTTGAACCAGTGGAACCTTGGGACCTTGAACGATTGGATAAATTTTGCAGGTACATCAGATCAAGGATAGTGGTCTTAAACTGATACCTATCCAGTAAACGAAAAGACAGGCGAAGGGTTTATTATGGCCATGTGCCATAAAATAAACTTTAAACGCCAACTAACATAACAACTAACATAATTATGGATGCAAACCCAAGATGTACAAAACATATCATAAATACATGCCAACAAACAAAAGTACTTCCAAAGCTAGGTGGGGGTAGAGATGCAGCACGACGACAAATCTGTTTTGAAATGCAAACTAAATTACTCTCCATAGTACCCGTCCGGGTGTAGGGACTTAACACGAAGCTCAACAGGACTAAGCTGGGAAACGCAGCAGAGCATACTCCTAGTAGGTATACCACCGGCAGATCTCTTAGCCGAGCTTAGTGGTAATAAATATAGTGGCATGCTGGAGCATTGGAAGAGCAACCTCACAATTGCTAAAGCGTTGGATCTCACACTTTCGTACATGGCTGAATACACCACACGGCACCTGCAACTTCCACCACACTCAGATAATGATGGAACACGGGGTATTCAGAGCGTATATGAAATGAATTGGAAAGCACCCCGATGATACATTCCGATACTGCTTCTTGACCGCACCGAACAATGCATACTCTGTTTTTGTCCTGTTTGAATCACACAAAGCTTGGACCTGCTATGAAGCATACAATGCGAAATAGCCACGCCCGAACAACTGAGCGACAGGATTATGGCCTGCAGGCAAGCATGGTTGGTGGTGGTCTCCCTTTGTAAGGAAGTATTCTATCTGAAGGAATGGACACCAGACAATCGGGTTAAGGGAGTACACCTCGAAGAAACGTTTTTATGGAGATACCGAAGATTATCAAGCCTTATTCCTTGGGTAGAGCGAAGATTGTTATAAAAATAGTAACTCCCTTTTCAATGGGCCAATTGTTCCAGTTAGTAATACGACAACAACGTCTATTAAAAATATGGTTTCACTCATTAATGTGCATTCAATTCAACGGACAAGACAACTTCACTATTCCTCTTTGCACGTTGCACATCCATATTTGCAATTATCCCTCAAAATATGAAACCTAACCTAACCTAACCACCAAAAAAATAAAATCTAAATGAAATATATATCAGCAGTCATAAAATCTGTTAGTTTCTAAAATAAACCATCTGTTGAGAACGACGAGACAAGTTAGAGCCCTTTTTTTATATTTGTCGCCACGTTATCTATATTTTGTCTGGCGTGAAAGAACTTTTGAGCTGTTTAGTCTGCACCACATGTGTTTCACGTTTTTGTAAGCCCTGAGTCGTCAAGTGGTTAATAATGCTATCTTTATTAACCACTTGACGACTCAGGAGAGGCACAAGGCGCTCTTCGAATAGGTTTAAGTGGTTGCTCGACGCGTTTGGCGCCTTAAACTAAGTCATGGGTGCTCAGCTGAATGTGCGTAGCTACAAGCAGAGAGGCACCCTGTGGGCAGGAGAGAGTGAGACAGGCAGGGCGCGCTTCGAGGTATGATTGTGGGCGGTGTGCCCGGCTTCGTCTGCCACTGTTACAGGGTGATAACGGTTTTCTCCCGCTTAAAGATGTAGACGGTGGAGGGAAGAAGGGCAGTTCGTTTTAAGAATTTTGTCAAATAAAGTTTAGTCACATTTTTACTCCCGAAACATCTACTTCTCTCTTCAACATCTTCAACAATTTACACCAGACGGGAAGTCCATAAATCCTGCTAAAAATAAATGCGTTAATTCGCGAGTTGATGTTGCGGTTCGCAACACCATCAGCAAGTTGATTTTTGAAGGTTGAGTACATTTTTGGTGGTCTTCAAGTGAACGAGCCGCCACTGTCGCTGTCGCCCTCCCCTACATGTCATCCACCCACTACCACCTACTCAACGTGTGGCCGTAGGTGGAACAGATCCGTGCGCCGCCAGCATTGTCATAACAACGCTTTGCCGCCACCGCGTGTTTTGCGCGCGCATTATTTCAAAGGAAATTGACGCACCATCGGCATTTCTTTTACTTTAAAAGCAATTTGGTGTTTATTTTCACGTTGCTGTCACTGGCATTTTACGCCGCTTGTTCGTACATGCGATGATTTTCGCACCTAACAAGGCGCCTACCGTTGTGCCATACGGGCGTCGCCGCCGCCGCCGTCATCGCCGCCGTCGCTCTATGGAGATTTACTTTTTCATTACTCGCTAACACCGACACAAGCCGCTTTTTGTTTCTCTTTAGTGTTTGGGGGTGGGGGGGGGGCACTCAAAGCGCCGGCGAATGCAAAAGCATTGAAAAATCATCACCGACACGTTCGCCTGCCTTCGTCATCGTCGCCGTCGCCTCACTTTCACCGAAAACTTTGCGCTTAGTCGGATTTACCGCCGCTTCTTGGCGCCATAATTCTTCGTGGCGCGGATATACGCCCGAGGACCGACCATAAAGGGAGTGATAAATATTATTAAACGTAATTAACACTTCTGCGCGCTCGCGGCTCGCCCTCGGACTTCGGGCGTGGTGGATGGGCCTCGGGAGAATATTAGGGCGAGTTGTAGAGGGCGAGAAAGGGTTAAGTCTCTCCGGGAGCGCGTGGTGGATTGTTGCGAGCCCAGCAGAAGACACGGGCGAGTTTACAAGGTGATCTTAAAAGTAGGCAAAACACAGGCATAACTTGCGCCCATCAGCAATGATGACGTTCCATCTAAATTTCCGTCACTTACCGGCTCTTTACAACCACCCCCAAGACGAACCGCAAAAAACGACAACTGCAACATGATGTCAGCAGTCATATGCACACGCGTAAGTGTCCCGTTAGCCGGCGCAGCGTCTAACAAGTATTCAAATTCTGTATTCTGTTGCCGACGTCGCCGACGGGTGGCGTCGGGTGAGCCTGTAGAATTCCCGTGACAACCTGTAGGCGACTGCCGGGGAAGTTGTAAGTCGGCGCGCGGTTGGTAACTTGGTCATAAGTTAAGTCCCAGCGCAACATTCGGAGAATCAAGCGGAGAAACGAAACTTGGGCTTTGGCTTGGTTTCGGCTTGGCGGCAGCTCTAGCAGCGGCGGCGGTGGCATGAGAACGGCGAGACAGTAAAGACTTTAATTGTTGAAAACCACATATGAAAATATAGAGTGCTTCGGAGTGCGAAAGGGACGGGGCTTTAATGGGCATTGTGCTAATTTGGCGAAAGACATTCAACTGTTATTAGCGTCAACCGTACGCGCTCGCGGGCAGACATAGAGGCGGCTGACACTCTTGCGCTCTCGTAGCGGGCCGAGAGGGAATAAAGAACCTCCCCTTGTCGGTACCACCCCTGCCGACGCCACCACACTCGTATTGAAGCTTATTTATACGTGTTCGCGTGCATATTGTCCTCGAAATTTTACTTCGCCCATTTCAGAATGCTAAATACAATGGGAAACTCTTGTTTCGGCGGCGGCGCGCTATTTTCTTGCTGAAAGTTTGGCGCACCAAACAACCGCCGCGCCGCACTGGGGCGATTTCAAGAAAAATGCGTCTTAAATCGATGCAGCGCCGCGTAAACGTAAAAATACACATTTCGCGTCTCTTTATCATGAATTTTACTATAATTAGGAGAATGCTATAGGAATGAATAATAGACCAATAGATAGCTTAAATATTCAGCGCTAAAAATCAGTAGTTAGAATTTAATATTTATATTTTTACAGAGAATTATCTGTGGTAGACTTTACCCTTTGCTGGAGATATGAAGGAATAAAATGTACTCAACATGTTATATATCAGCATATTTCCTATTTTATAATCTATTAAATGGTATATAAACTATTACTAAATAAAGGAGCACGCACTGGACCACATGTAAATCGTCCATATACAAGTTGCGATTCAGCTTGAGGTGAAGATTTTTGTGCTACCGCGGTAGCACAAAAATCTTCGTGGATTTGCCTCGCGTCGGACGAAATTACGCAGTCACAATTCGTATATGGACAATTTACATGTAGTCCACTAAACGCTCCTATATACACCCCCAAAAAAGGATGATTCACAAGCGGATTAGTAATAAACAATATATCGATTAATAGATTTCGAAACTGAGAATATGTGGATATGTGACTGGTTGAACACATTTTACTCCTTCATAAAGTTTGCAAAGGGTAAAGTCTATCCCCGATAACTCTATGTAAAAAAATAAATTTTAAATGTTAACTATTTTATTGTCCTAGAAAAGTTTATCTATTTAATGTTGTATAATTCATTATTCTATATAAGGTAAATTCATGATAAAGAGACGAGAAATTTGTACCATTTAGCCCTGACAAGGCGTTGCGTCGATTTATGACGGTTTTTCTTAAAATCACCCAACTAAACGACCGTGCGAAGAAACAGTGCCACAGAGCCGCACAAAACAGCACGACAGAACAAACCCAGACGCGCGACAAACAAAAACTATTATCGCCACCGATAAAAACTTTGCCTCGCAAAACACCGTTTGACTTAATTGTGGAAATGCGGACACGTATAGATTTTTCTTACAATCGCTCGTCTCCTGCCCTCGTATGTTTCTCTCTATTTATTTATTTTTTTGTTCAGGAATCAAGATGGAAATCACCGACAAATTTATTAACATTTATTACCAGCCCAAAGACGTGTTACTTACATGTTATCAGCAGCGCCGAGATCACAAGATGCACAATAGTCATAATTTCATGCCACGCGCGAAAAACTTGCACGCGGCGGAGAATTTCGGCGGCGCACGTGGCCGGCGGCAACGGTTGGCGGCAGCTGGAGCGACGTGTCGGTCGCGCGCGCTCTCGCTGGCGAGTGAGTAGTTCGTCGCGACGCGGCGGCGTACTGGACAAGAGTGAACGGCCCGCGCCGCCACCGCGCCGCCTACGCTTTACCACCCCACACGCGATATATACACGCGTATCACACTTGTTTACGCGCTTGTTGGCGGCAGCGGTTTTTCGCGTCCTCAATGAGCACGCTCGTACGTGATTGTTCATACCGTCGGCTTCATTATAACATTAGAGAACTCTTCAGGAATTATTCTTAGAAAACCTTTGCAATTAGATTGTATAACACTAGATAATTTGACTTTTCGAAACTAATGCAAAAAAAAATATTTACAATCATTCCTTGCGGACTTCTTTTATCTTTAATTTTAGTTTAAACTGCAAAAAAAGGAATAAGAAATTGTGCCCTTTGAAATTCTGCAGTCCTATTGTAAACTTCTCCTTTACATTGCAGGGAATGCATTAAATAAAAATGATATATTTCCGAGCCTTAGTATTTTAATGCTACAGAAGATTTGTATCGTAATTTTGCAAAAGATTCTGGCATTTTTATGGAGTAAGCAACAAGACTAATTCCTTTTTCACAAGCATTTAAAACAATATATGAGATATTAATGCGTGAATTTTATAGTGCTTTATACGGTGTAACCTGCTGTATATGGAAAGTAAAACCTCATTCTTTTCTTTCGCTGTTGACATGATTCCACATTTTGCAGGATAATACGCCTTAGCATTGGGGGAGGGAGGCAAAAAACCAACTGACCTGGAAATGTTTCCGTTGTAGACAGGGTTCCCTATATTGTATTGTACGGGTAAAGTTACATTTTTTAACATCTTCTGCCATGTAAAAACAGGTTTCTGTCGTTATTTTGGCTATTTTTGGCTTTCATGCGTTAATCAAGAGCACAGTTACCCAAATTTTTCGCGAGCCACATTATGGAAAAAGTACAGTCATTTCATATAGTATGAATGACTAAGTAGTAACAAGGAGCGTTTTCATTTGATTTGAATTAAAAATTTATATTTTTAAATACAGCCAGAGGCAGCGGTCTAAGAACAATCGCGTTGCCCTATGTGGGTTCCACGCCATAAAGGTATAACGGACAATTACATAGCTGATACACTAGCCGAGTCAGGGCTACTAACCAAGTTCATTGGACCAGAACCCTTTTGTGGACTCTCCATTGACGGATAGAAGAGAGAGATCTATATATGGGAAGAGGAGGTCAGACAAAAACCCTGGCAAAATACGCCCGGTATGAAGCCGGCAAAACGTCTACTAAAACCTCATAACAACGTAAAGGTACTCAAACCAGCACGAGACGAGCTAAAAACATGTGTCCTAAGATAACATCTGAAAAAGATTGGAAAGGAGTCCGGTGAAACATGCAGGAGGTATTGCGAGGATGCAGAGACGTCCGAGCACATAATCTGCTCGTGCAAATCAGCGGAAGGTTTGAGATACAATCTCCTTGGCAAGGAGTTCCTATCAGCCGAGGAAGTGGGTGGTTTCCACCCAGGAATTTTGTAGGTGCCGAACAATAGATCAATTTGGACGTAGTGCACGAGAGGCTTGCTCCCTCAACGGCCCCATATAACCTTAAACACATCATCAGTATGATTCTGGTAAGAGAAGAATGCTTGAACAGTATTACCAACTATGTAACATACATTTGGAGTAAAAAAGTGAGTGTAAATCCAACTTGGAAATAACGATTAATAATAAGTATTTATATTTATAAGCAACCTTTATTTTGGCATTCACCTATTCCCTTTATACATGTCAAATTATCCTCTCTTATACAATAAATTATACAATTATACAACAAATACATTCATACATAATCGAAAACAGAATAATATTACATAATATCTACATATACAATTATCTACCCACCCATTGATACAGCGCTTTTACGTTGATTTTTTATTCTTAGAATTTTCTTAATTATAGCCACATTATCCCCGCCCCCCCTTCCCCCAGCCATTCTATAATATTCCCGACCTTCCAGTCATATCCATTTTTCCATCTGTCATTTAAAGCCATACATTCCCTCGCCATATGCTCCCAAGTATCCAATCCATCCTGACACAACACACACGTCATATA
>WSZQ02067341.1:0-15346 GCA_019419845.2 Weissflogia rhopalogaster
GCAATGTACATAGACATAGTGCGATGGACAAGAAATCGTAGGAGGATGTGGAACGACCACGTTGATAGAATGCAGACTGATAGAATCGCGCGAATGGTGAAAGAGGGCAGACCACAAGGAAAGCGCCACACCGGCAGGCCACCAAAAAGATTATCCAACCATCTTTTTGGTGGCCTGCCGGACATCAATATCCCAGGAGAAGAGCAAGTAAAACATAAGCTAACCAGCTTAACATAAGAAAAAGAAGAGAAGAGCGTTTAAATAACTGAATTGAGAGAAATACCTTTCTGGCTTGATGTACCGATAAGAAGTTAGCAGCAAGCCTTCAGAAGCGAGATTAAATTGCCCAGTTTAAAATAACCCGTAAAGTTTAATTTTGACATTCGATACTGGAGCTTCTAATATATTATAGATTGTGTTATTGCAATAAGATCCGTAGTCTTCGTTTTGTAATATCAGCTACTGGATGTAAACAATGACCAATTAAAGGTGGTAGCCTCTTATGGAAATTAACGTGCAAGAATTAAAAAAAAAACATCAGTATTTAACCGAAAAATCAAGTCCTGCCATCAAGATCTGCGGTCGGCGCGAACGATTTGAGCCGTCTCAGCTAACGTGTTCAGTAGATGTTAAATGCGCGTTATTCTGACCGGCCCTGTATGAATATGAATATGAGCGAGAGAGACGTGTCCTTTCGTGTCTACGCTGATTGCTTGGAGACTATAATGGAAGTGGTGGCATCTCCGTAGATAGGCATGGTAGGGTGGTTGGAGGTGTCAACCAAACGTTTTTTTTTGTAAATTTCATGTAAATACAGTTAGTTCTATCCAAGATATTCGAACGTGTCCATTACTCAGCTCATCCAACAGACCTTCCAGACAACGGGTAGTTATCGGCTTGCAAGTCTTCGTCTAATATAAATTTTCTCTGTTCGTTTCACCAAACAGTTGTGCTCTGCACCTTGTTCTCGAACTTTGGTGATCTGTGTTGGTTGGCGACACATACAATAAGATGAACAAAGTAAAAAAGAAAGTCTCAACCTGCAATGTACTGCAAAAACCCAATATAAAAGCCTGCAATGGGTAAATCACTTAAAACATGAACATCTACCTAAAATCACGCCGCGATTGATGGGTTGATGGAACCTGGATTATTATATACACTTTTCAGCCATGATTAGCGTTTACCCAAGATTTAAATATAATCTGTATAAGATAATTATTCTCAGTACAACTAATTTACAATCTCCGACATATGATTAAAATTATCTCATACATTTTCATTTTCCTGCTACATTGTCTTTTTCTGCTATTAAACCAACAATTTCTGAATTATTTTTTCATAATTATACCTAAACATTATTTGTCGGTTATATATTTGATTTTTAGACCTATTTTTTTGCTTTCTTTCCTATCCTGCCCTAACCTAACCTAACCTAAATACTAAATAATATCTGTCGGTTGTATATTTTATTATTTTGAACTATTTTTGCTTTCTTTGGCTTGTTTTTAAATTCGATACTGCTTTGTTCTTTTAATATGTCAAATTCTAGATATTCGCCCAACAAACTCTGAACAATGCATCACAATCTATCAATGGGCATAATTGGTTGCATATGCGGGTTTTCATTAGACAGAAGACCGGATTCAATTTTAGAAATGTTGATAATGTTAAACATGAAATAAAATTATGTTATCACTAAACATACGAACATACGAAAATCCTGCTAACCGTGTAGATATTTGCGACATTCAGAACCATATGAACGAATTCTCCTCATAGTTTGAAAGTATTACATGGCATTTTCTCGTCGGTGCCATTTTTATTGTTAGGAAATGCGTCATCAGTTTGTTTGCACTCGCCGGCGCCGGCTCCACTGGAATGTTATCAGAGGGGATCCACGTGGATGACATTGGTAATTATAAATATATATTTCGACCTGATATAGGGTTGGATCAATCAATATCTTCTTAGGTGAGCGTCGGCGGCGGCTGAGGTGGGGAGTGAGTGGCGGAGATGCGTGTCATACGCACGCACACCTGAGTGCACCATACGCAACACATGAATGAATTTGCGAAGTAAGCCAACAGGGATGGTTCTGCGGCAATGTCCGCGGATGTGGCCGGTGTTGTGGTCCTCGGCATAGATTGGACAAGCGGCCGACAAGCCGACCGACCCAAACTGCCCGGTTGATAACGAACAACGCGCGGATATTATCAATGCGTCACGCATCGGCGATCATCAATTGATTGACACGAAAATTGCGTGATAATGGCGGTAAGTAAACAATTAACAATGACATTGTTATGCAATATATGATAAGAGTTGATATATTGCTGGAATTTTTGGACGTGTTAGTTTTTTATGCACGTCTTTATTTTATGCTTTTTAAGGTCTTTTGCACTTTGCGCAGAGATATTCTTTCACTCAGCTCTGGAATTTATAAATCATATGGACAAATATGTAAACAGTTTTAGACCTATTGTGGTTGCAGGTGTATATTCGGCCGGGGGCATTATCATTTTCTATTTCAAATAGTTCATTTCGCGATTTATATCTACTTATTAGTGTTTCATTTGATCATCTTGATAATAGCCTGCAGTTATTCAAAAGATGAAGTTAGTATATATGTATATAATTTGACAATTTAGAATGAAGTTCAATTTACATATTTGAGAACAAGTCTTTCGCATGGAGATCTCGTTCCAACAAAGGCATGTATGTCCAAGTAAAAGACCCAAAACTTTTGGATTGGATTAAACTAAATGGACTGCCATGCCATTAAAATGGAAGACGAAAGAACGACATTAAAGGTGCTAACTTTGACAATACAAGAGAGGAAGACCATGCAAAAGGTCGGAGGTTGTCGCCTGCGATGATGCAAGATATTTATTGCGCGTCAGAAACTAAGGCGAAAAATGTTTGTTGTTTGTTATTTGACTTTATCGAGTATCATTCAATTCTTTTTCAATATAGTCATATTCACGGCTAATACTATTGATAAAAGAAAAATTTATTCACTTTACATCCCCACTTTCCCCCTACACACATGAACTTTGTCTTACTAATGTTCATATATAAACCCCATATAATATTCTCCTTTATTAGGTTTCTGTATTCAACACCGTCTCGGCTTTGTGAAATAACTACTTGATCATCTGCAACTTGCAGAGTGTATAAAGTCCTGTCAGATATTTGGACTCCCATCTTGCTGTATTTTCTTTTCCACGTGGAAAGAAGTGGAAACAGAACGGAGTGGAGGGCGAAAATATGGGAAGCCAGGATCTGACACCGGCTTGTTGTGTATTGAAGAAGATTAGGACTAGCAAGGTTTTAGAATCTCTGGTCATAATAGATTATAATATTTTTGAGTGGTGTAAGGATGAGAATAGGATTATAATGTGTTGGTGGTACACCTGTGTACCATTAGAATTTTTGAAGGTACTCTTCTGTACCACTAAGGTAAAGAATGATCTGAATACTTCTTTATCTATATTTTGGGTAAACTCGAGTAAATCATGAAATTTCGAGATTCCATTATGGGCCCATATTCCCAATATCTAATAGTAATTTTGGCTTTTAGGCATTTTTAAATCAAGGTTATACATATCAATACTCTCCGCACAGACGGGCTAACTTTTCGGTCCATCGATGTATCAATTATTTGAATTTTCGTTTGAACTATTATAGGGTGACTACTTGGAATTGACGAACATCGTACCTCTATCAAATCCTTTAAACGATGGAAGAGTAGCCAAAATTATTAAATTTATTACGAGGATTTTATTGAAATATGAAAAGGGAATAGGCTGTCGCACCGTACCCTGTATTATAATAATATTTTAGTTTGCGAAAAAGTAACATAATTAAATTCTACCTAATTACCTATAATTAAGATGGTTGTCATTTGTGAGTTGACAGAAAGTATGTTAACTTAATAAAACTATTCATAATTTTATTTTGTGTGATTTTACCGAGCATCGGCTGCTATGGTCATTAGCTCTATTAAATTCCTTTTCAATGAAATTAGTCTTATTAGAGGCTAATACGTATATTTTTTTATACCAAGCATTTTCTCCTTTTATACCAGTAATAGACAACCTTTATTGGCACATTCCTAACAAACAAAAATTGATTAAATAAATACCATTTCAACAAAAAATAATCAAATCCGCTAAACTTCTTTTGCACTTTCACTCCTTAACCTTACTCCGGACTCCTTCTGCTCGTAGTTGATGGTAGGTAAGGCGTCCATTCCGCGCTGTTTCCTTCCGCTTTGTTATCACCTTTAAAATTTCCACCCCCTTCTATCTTCACTCAGCCACTCTTTCACACCCCTTTTTTCCCCTGGCAACCACGCGCCCACTCCTCATATAGGATATACCTGACATATTCATCTCCCATCCACACCTTCCATCCCCTCTCTTCCGATCCACACTATGCTCTAGCTATCAGTCTTTTATCCATCACATTCAGCTCTCTATCTCCAATATATCTGGGTTCCATCCCGATTGTCTGCACTGCTTGGCATAGTGGGTTATATTTGCTTCTTTCGATATTATTTTGCCTCTCCTGCTCCTCCACCTCTCCTCCTATCGTTCCGACTTTCATGCTTAACTTATTCCTTATCAGCAACCTACCCACCGCCACCTCTGATAATCCTACCGCTTCATACGCCTAGTCCCTACCACTAGCCCAAGCACTCGCCAACCTCCTTGCACATAATTCCCAGACATATTTAACCATTCTCTCATCACGCATTCTTCATATCTTGCAACCCTCTAGATACTCTCCCATCTCATTGACCGTCTCCCTGTTTCCTGCAACACTATATACCTTTTATACCAACATGGTTGTTATTAAAGTATAACCGAAATTTTACCACATACTATAATTCCTACTCAACTTTATTAGAACACTACGAATTTACGTGCCACCAAATCTCAACCAATCATAAAAGTTCACCTACATAAAAATACTGCTGTCATCAACTTTCAACAGAGTAAGTTTCAAACGGCACAATTTGTACGTCGCTACCCTAAAACACTTCATGTGCGCGTTCGAGCCATCCATAGCCTAACTTAACGACCCATCCATTGCTAGAACTATCCAAGGTGTCACGTACAAGCCGCAAGTATTTCATCATTAACTCTCTTGACTATTATCAAGTGTCTGCAATATCAACCCACTCATACGCTCCCTATCCTACTCGAATTTAACCTACAAACACGTTCGGTTCGGCATAACCCAACACAGAAACTATGTTGCCATGCATAGATAGCCGCGTTCGATTGACCAGGAAGCAGCAACCCAATCACGCTTCCACAAGCACATCAATGCCCGCGGCGTCTATGCCGACGGGCACAGCACATGCTCCCTAATCATATGCGTTCGTCCAACCAGCTTAACTACTTAACAACAACGAATAATTGTCTAATTTGCGTTGCCAACCTCGTAGCCGACCAAAATTGACGCCATCTTGTGTTGCAAACTAACGTTTATCATCGTAAAGTACGATCACTTTTCCTGGACAATTTAATCCTAAGTTAATTTATTCACAAAATACTAGAAGGTTCTGGTTAAGTTACATTAGTTGATTTGGGATGCAATTTTCTATATTCTCATGGAATATTTTTTCGATTAAAGCCGTGGAAATTGAGTCAAATTTCGTTGACATTTTTGACGTCTGGATGACTTCTACTAAAGATTGCACTTTTATTTATATTTGCCAGGTTTCTAGGTGTACAAATCATATATTAATCGATCCAGAATTAAATTTGTCTTACATATCTTCTTCTTCTTTTACCTCATTACGTAAGATTGAAGATATGGCTAATACCTTCAACATCGGTCTCAGAAAAATGCGTTGACTTAAAGATTCCCTATTTATTCATATTTCTCTTATTTCTAGGTGTATATATCTTATACCAATCGATTCAGTTTTATGATTAAATGACTAGAACAAAGTTATGGGTTCTTGAAATTGATTTCATTTATGAATATCACGATAAGACATGAAGTTTCAGAAATCATTATTGTAAATTGCCTGTATTTAACAAACCTCTAAATATATGCAATCATTTAAACATACCCATACTTCATCAAGCTTTATATTTGATGAATTCCATCAGTTCGTCGTAACGCGTCGACTTCATTTTAATTTCAACAACTTGGGCAGATTACTGAGCTTTGCCGTCGCGTACGGGCAGTTATTTATTAATTTCTGGCGTGCGGTTGAATTGTCACTTGCGACAGAGACACGTGTGCATTACAGGGGATGCGAAAGCGTTTAATTATTAATTAATTTCGCACGCAAGCACCGAACCGGCACCGGCGGAGCGGGAATGAAGCAACAACAGAACACTTACAAGTGTTTGCCAGCTTTGTACGCAATGTAAATATTAAATATTTCGCGTATTTTCGCATTTATATCGCGTGTTAATTAAGTGGGATTTTGCTTAATGTCGGCTTGTTTCATTTTATGCTTTAAAACAGACTGCTATAATGAAAACCGAAGAAAATTTTATTCAACTCGCATAATAAATGCGAATAAATGTTTTTTTAACTTACAATAAATATTTATTTATAATTAGTAAGTAATTAAGTTGATGTTATTTTTATCGGAGAAAATTACTGGAGAAAATTTTGAAGACAAAAATATCTTTTTCCATAATTATTTCCGTCATGAATCATAAGGAAAACGCACCTTGGGAAGTTATGACTTCTTCTAGCTAGAAAAAATAAAAGTTTTTCGCTGTGATCTTCAAAGTTTGTCGTCGATTATTTAGAAATAAATCATGATAAAGATATAGAGATGAAATAATATTCGAGAATGTACTTATAATTCGAAGTATTTATCTTTCATGGGAGATTAAGGGGGAAAGTTGTAGTTATGGAAATGCAGCGGATCGCTGTGTCAATTATTAATGTATATATTTGCAGGAAAACTGAAATAAAGTGAGCAATACTAATTATATGTTAATAAACCATACACTAATCGATTTGATATTAAATTAAATGCCTTCCTCTACGTTTATGTTAAATTGGATTTATGTTAATTGGATTTATAGGTATGGGTATGTCTGCCCCCAAAAGCAGATTGTCAAACCGGAAAGGCAACGGAACCGGCATCGGCACCTGCGCGTCGTTCTGTACTAGCGCAGCGACTCGCAGCTATATTGTACTATAAACACATTACAACTTGCTTGACTACTACGCCATCTACCAGTATGGTTATGAACAGACGTAAGATATATATGTCATTACTTAATCCATGATAGAAAACATATATATTATTCATCAATAAAAATGCAGCAATATATAAAAATAAAAATATCCGTAGCAGATTAAAATCATTAAACTCTTTTTGCATTTTTATAAAATTTTTACCAGATCTGTTTTTCTATAAAAAATGAAAAAATAACGAGTTTAATGAAAGAAATTATACAATTTCAATATTTCTGCAACAAAACGAAATTATTTACCATTTTTATGCATATGTTTCAAAAATAATTGAAATTTACTGTAGTTTTTCAGTTGTTCTCGAGTTTTCTGGCTACATCCGGGTTTATCAACATATTTATTTCAATTGCCTAATATTATCGCACACGCACCGCGACAAGTCGAGCGTGAAATGCTCATAATGCTGAAAATTAAACAAAATTCGCTTTGCGGTCTAGCCTGTGCGACCGCAGTGTGGAAATAATTTGACAAACAATTCCAAGCAATTCAACTTTTTGCGAAGCGCAATATTCAAAAATAACCCCACGCACAAAATGTTCAAACCTGACCGAACAAATATTAGACTTATTAATCTTTCTTAAATATTCAAATGAATTCATTCCCGTCACAATTCAGCCCCGGTATTTCAATTTATTCAACTCTTTTCGTAGTAAAGTTGTTTTCAATCGGCTTTGGCAATTTTCTAAAATGTTTAGAGACATGGATTAATTGTTCTGAACTGTTTATGTGTTGATGCATTTGATGATATTTTCATGATATTGTAAGAAAAAGGAAAACAAAAATATGAAAGAAAAAAACAGGACCAAATTGTTATATTTTAGAATGAAACAGCTTTCCAGTGATTCGAAGCATGTTACATTGCAGATTCTTATCTATACGTCTCAGTTGAAAATATTTGTTGACGTAATTGACATGAATCCTGTTACCGATGCTGTGAATATTGGCTGGGTTTATTAATAATATATGGGGAAAATCAAACTATTTTTTGTCCACAACTTGGTCACATACCGTGCTAATTACTCGAAATATGTATTAACGAATTTATTTTACGATTCTACATCGGACTATGAGAAAATTAGCTGGGACTTTAGGTATTTCCAAAATCGGAAATTTACAAGGAGCTTATATGCATCATTTTACTCTGGCTTTTACGGTAGGATCACACGTATATCTAACAGAGCTCGTTACCCGTTCGCTCAACTGATGCTAATGATGTACACCTTTACAATTAACAAAATGGCGTTTATTTTCTGTGCGCATAAATAAATTTGTAAGGAAATTTTTATAACCTTCTGGCACTTGAATACTTTGATCGTTAACAATTTCAAAAATAATTACTTCTAAAGCATAATTGCAAGATGTAAGAATAGCCGATTTTATTAGATCATATTTAATCCAATTATGTTATGTTAATTTTATATCTAATTAATTGCTTTTTGCCATTTTTAATTTAATGATAGGACAAATTTTAATAAAACTGGTCAACACTTGAATAAATTTTTAATTATCTTACAGCTAGATTGAATTAGACTTTTGCAAGTTTTCTAAGATAAAAATGTACCATACATTTTGTAAGTTTTGCAAGTTGTACTTCATATACTGTAAACCTTTATTGCTATTTTTAGCAGAATAAAAAAAAAACTTCATTATACAAATTTTCTTTAAAATATTATTCGACTACCATAGAAAAAATAGAGTAAAAAAATTCGAAATACCATTTTGATATATTCAGCTGATTTAATTTTACTTAATGGTTAATAGTTTATTCAAAGTTTATCATAATTTTTAACGTTGTTATTTATATCTTTGTGATTCTACTTTCATTTATCTTCTACACTTATGTGTATCAGAAATAACAATTCTTAGAAGTAAAATATTTTGGAAATAAATTTAAAAAAATACATTATTCCATAAAATAATTCGTTATATGAAATAATTCAAAATAATTATATCTAAAAGTTTACTAGATGCAAATAAAGATGTAAATATGTTTTATTACATCATTTTTTATTAAAAGTATATGCAAATTTGATTATAAATTAACCGAAAAAAAAGTTTAATATAATTCCTACCAAATATTCGAATAATTATACAAATAAAATAATTATTTTAATTTGTTTCTATCCGAAAGTTGTTATAAATCCGCTTTCACTTCCACAAAAAGTTTGAAAATGTTTAGCGAAAAGTACTACTTACAGTTGAAGTGACTGAAGTTGCGAAAGATTCGTCCAGAGGAGGAATTCAACTTCGTGCCAAAGAGTTGGCGTCGAAATTTAAGCACTTTGTACAGCGGGGACACCGATTAGCTGAGCGTATTGTTGGGTCGTTGATTGCTGATTGGCGGCAGACTTTGCGGAACGATTTATATATGCGGCGGGTGCGTTGTGGCGGCAGCTAAAACGGCGTCTTCTGGCGGCGGCCAATTTTGAAAGTGAGCGCCGCGTGTGCGTCGCGCCGCCGCTTTTATACGACAACGCCCGCCCCCCACGTTTGGCGCGCGAACACCCACATCCAACACATACATTCACACACACCGATATAGGCGCATATGCACAAGCTAACACAAACTCATAGAGATACACTCAACTAGAAAGAAAGAGATGGCTATGCATAGGCAGGCAAGGATAAGGTAGAACTTACCGGCTGTAAAGTAGAAAAAGGCTGGCTAACTTTCAACGACCTACTGTGTATCATAACTATGGGAGATGAAATCCTGTGATGGTGAAGGCGCCGGTAGCGTTCAGTGAATTCCTGAAAAATTTCATGGAAATTATTGGTTTTACATTATAAGTACGTGGCTATGTTAAATTCAAGTGGTATTTAATTAAATTAAGATTGCAAGTAGTTTTCATTGAATTATTTGAATGTTTAACATTTTTCATGTTCCCTAAATTAAAAATTAACAGAAAAAAAGATGTGCTATAAAAATGTGTTGCCTTTAGTGGCCTCAGAGGTTTTCAATTCCAAGTTTTTAGTTTTTTAAAGTTCAGTTTCATTCTGCCTAAATGAAATATATACCAAGCAAGAAGAAATGGTAATTATTGTGAGCACTGGAGTCGTCTATGCCATCTGTATGTTTTTTAATGAATAGCGTCTATTTGCAAATCCTGTCAAAAGCTTATGATATTTCATCAAAATTCTACTAGTCAAACTCTAAATATCAAACTTTGAAATCAAAACATTGTTCTTTCACTCACATTAGACTCGAAAATGCAATTCAAGAAACACACCAAAAATCATTAAAACAAATATAAAAGCCAGGGCAAAACATACAGAAAACACACAGACATGCAGAAATGATGGCATAAATACTGAAATAGCTGTTAAAATTGATAAAGCTATATATCGCCCAATTCTTGACTATGTATGTGTTTGTATGGTGGGATATAAAAATGAAGCAAAACGAAACGTGGAAATTGGCGAAAGATCTGCACCCCAAACACTGAACAAGATAAGATAACTAATAACTCCTTTCACAAGAGATCCTACCAAAATCTGTACCCTAAAACGAAAATCTTCTCAAATGAATATAGACAAAAAGAACTTATCTATAAATGAGTAACTAAAAATCCGTACTTTCTAAATTCTATAAGGCGATTTTCTATAATTGCCCCGCCCAACCTAAAAATGAAAGAGAGAAATGCTCCGTTATTTTCTTATTTATGTAACATTAAGAATCATAAATAATATATTATATAACACAGTTTTATAGTGATTTGTATTATAATGGGACTTATAATACATTTTGTAAAACAAGAGCTGAAGGACCTGGTGTTTTCGATGGCGAAATTGAAAGTTCATCGATTGAGTTATTTTCAAGATATTTTTATTAACGATTTGAAAAATATGGCTTTGAGAAAAAAACGCGTCAATATATCATTTCGAATTTTCAATTGAAGCTTATATCAGACATTTCTAAGATAAGAAACTATAATAAATTAATTGAAAAATCGACTTTTTGGCCCCTGCAAAATCCGTCTTAATTTGAAATTGAGTAATAAGTGCAACTTTAGTTTATATATATATTTTTTTCAAAATGGCGGTACAAACACCAACTTTTAACTTAAATATACCTACTCTACCTTCAACAAGGTTCTGTGTCATAAGTTTGAACACAAAATTAGATTTATTTCAAATATATAAAAGTTAAACTTCGTTCACGTTAGTTACCAGTAAAATGTATGTAATAAATGAAGCATTTGTATTGATTCTTTTTTTTGCGAAAATTACACACCATTTTTATCAGCATAAATTTGTATGATATTTCCTGGGCAATTACATTTTCTGCACCTTCGCACTTATTCATTCATCCATGTCGAATATATCATATGCTATGCGGAAAGAAGAAAATTTCATTAGAACAGAAAAAATACCCCTTTGTGACACGGAAATAATATATTGTGTAAAATAAATAAAATGCGATGCACTAAATTTATATTACATGTTATATTACATCAATAAACATAAAAATCAATTTATTGTTTGTAATCACAGGACTCATAAATGTCTCGATCGATTTCAATGAAATTGTTATTGTCTCAATTGGATTATATTTTAAATAATATGCCAAATTATGCCAAATGATTGTCTAACTCTTTAAGAACATAAATGGGTATAAGACAATATATAATTCCGCAGTGTTCCGAAAATATTCCTTAAATTAATAACAATCAGCGCATGCACAGCACTAAGAAAAAGGACTGCCACTCATTACCAGTATACTTCTAATTTTAATTGCGTCGCATTTTCGAAGTGTGGGACCCGGCGCACAGTGGTTCATATTGCTAAAAAGCTGGTTATAATCCTTTATTTTGATCATAGAGAGTTCAAAGTTTCAAAATTCATTAGTGGCATTATTTTCTTGCATACGCATGTTAAACATGTACTTTTTATCGCATCCTTGGTCATGCCATCATGTTCTTGCAGCTGTATCTCTCATTTTGTCCCACTGAATATAATTTTTACTACTCCAATTAATTATTTAAATCATTTTGTTCATATTTGTCAAGAGATAACAATATGCGACTTGCAGAACATGGTAAATTTTCTTGTTTTCTTTTTATAAATCTACACATTGCAGGATGGGAATAACTTTATTTTGTTTCGTGCATCCCAAAGTTGCTATTTGACATCGAGATCAATTTCTGTGACCTGCGGAACATATTGTTTAAATCGTTGTTTACGTTGCTACATGTCAAATTATAGAAAAACTATATAAAAGTCCTTATTATTTGCGAATTGCAGAAGACTGCAGGATGAATATCACATAATCTAATAAAGTACATCTTATAGTATAATGATGCCAAGGCACCACTTTCTAAGTACACTGGAACATGATTTCTTCTAGTTTTTCTTTGTTTTCTTATATTTTTACAAGACATGCCTTTCTTGGATTTTGCAGAACATTGCCGGTTGAGCCTGCTTTTTTAATACATTATTCATCTTTCTAGATGTCTCTGAAAAGCCAACACTTTCGAAATGAAAGATCTTCAAAAGGGCTGCCGATATTGGTTCGCGACAATATACATTAATTTTATCAGTTGAAGTAAAAATAAATTCTAATAATATGATTTGGAGATCTGCTACTTACTAACATATCAGTGAAATAAGCAATATTTTATTTTAAATTAACTTCTTTCATCTGATATTCCCTAAATTTGTTTATAAATTAATGTAAATAAGATTGCGCCACAATAAAGAACACAAAAAAGAACGCCAAAATTGAAGTAAAAAGTAAATTCCGTATAATATTTAGGCCATATATATATATATATGTCAAACATATCCTCGGCAAAAAAACGCAGACTCCGTTTGATCTTCCTGTTTGCAAGCCCCCTCATTGGCATTCCCCGGGTCGCTTCCTTCAGCCGAGGAAATAGAAAACTATTCGCCATTTGGCAGCATCTTTCTTTTTCGCAATTGACATTTAAACATTTTCATTTCTCACATTCAAGTAACACAAAAAAAAGTGTAAAAGTCGAAGAAAAAGAAGAAGAACAAGAAAGGAAATCAAAGTAGCATTTTCATTCGTTCGTCACGCTTTCCTTCAACCCGAAAAATTGGAAAATTCGTTTTCACATCATTATTATATAACGCCTTGGCACATGCGTGTAGCGATAAGTTTGCAATCTTGGGATGAAAAGCATCGCAGACATAAGTCGCAGATGATTTTGTATCAGGTGATATTAAATTAGGCAATCATAAGAAGCTATACAGGTGTAAGATGATGTGAGATAGATGAAAAATTCTCATTAATGATTTGACGCATTTGTCTGTCGTCGACGGCGGGCTATTCAGGCTTTTTGCATTATAGATACAATCAAAATGCGAAGAAAACATAATGTCGGATCTTGTAATTATGAGAAATATTTACTGTGTTTGTGCCCTTTCCAACAGCATCCAGCATCAGTTTGAATTTCTGTAAGAATTTAAATAACTTTATGAGTGATGAATGAATGGAATGAACGACTGGAAGTGTGTTATTTTTTTATTTTATTATCATTGTATCATATCAAATATTCATTAAAGATATACGACGTTTCTAAATTTATCTCAAGGCCTAAATGACTTCATTTATATGTTAACTTCAGTTAATGTTGACTGATTCAAGAATTAGTCAAGGGTGAGTAACCATTCGGACAAATTTGAACGGCCCACAAAATATCCAAAATGTATACGTAAAGTTAGTGCAAGCTCAAGAGGACCCTATTAGAGTAACCCTATACACAAGTGGGCCTGGCAAGAAATCCTACATTTGCTCAGCCCTGAATTAAATTATGATATTTTAGGGTAGCCTCCAATTAGCTGGTTAAGGTATTTTCACACATTTCAGAAAATTTAGTTAATTGGAAAGGAAATCGTGGTATTAAAATACCTAAGTTTCCAGTTTAAACCGAGTGTATGAACAGATCACGAAGAAGGAAAGATCACATGGGTGCAAGGGAAAACAAGGTGAAAATATCAAGCGAAAATGAGGGGAGTATGTGGGGAAAAATTGGGATATAGGGATGAAAATGTGGAATGCTTGTATGCAGCCGATTCTGCTGTATGAGGTGGAAGTATGGGGATTGGATGAATGGGAGGTATTGGAACTGGAGCAGACCTGGTTCTTGAAGAACATAATGGGATTGAAGAAACGACAGCGTGAGTGGTAAGATTAGAAGAATGAGAAGTAATAGATTGGTGAAGAAAGTGTGCATGTGCTTTGATAGCAAGGGGTGCAATGGGATGGGCAGTGAGGATCAGCTGGGGGGTACGAATCGGTTGGACTCTCCGACTTGGCGATCAGGCGATTGTGGCAAGAACGTGGAGCAATTAAGGACATGCTAAGGGAGAGAGGAAGAGGAATCATAGAACAGATAAGGCAACACCGGATACGTAGGGCCCGGGTACACAGGATAGGGACCTTAGTTCAAATGAGAAAACACTCCTGGCTTTTTCGGATTTGTGTGCCCTCTATGTTATATGCCCACATACGACGAATATGTGCTATTGTGTAAGTTCTATTATCAGGGTTTCCCCTTGTGATTTAGTGTAGAGGATTCTTCATGCAAAGCCTGTAAATGCATGGAAATTATCAATACCTCGATATTATCGAGATATATCGATATCTCAGTTTAAATCTAGAAATTTCATAGTTTGGATTAAGGTTGTAGAAAAAATCGATCACATAAATTCAAGCTAACTAAAAATGAAAATCCATTATTACATGTTAATCTTATAAGGCAAAGGTTTACAATGTTGCACTTATTGTGCCAGATTTTGCGCAAGATTATCAATATACAAAGGCCTTCAGCGATAGACTCTCCCAAGTTCTCAAATGAAGGGTACCCCCTTTGGGTTAGAATGCTTCGTGGGCTTCACAAATATGTTCGACGGCCCATAAGTTGGTCACTTATACAGGTCAATTTACAATTTACATTAGATAATCCACAAAAAAAAAACTGAGAATTTTTTACTTTTTGCGATTTATAAAAATTCATAGAATAAGTTAAATATTTTATGACCTAATATGACTTCAAATCGCATATAACATACTATTTTTAACATGTGTTTCACATTGTTGCAAAATATGGCTACACATTTTTCGTTTCATATGTAATGC
>WSZQ02067362.1:0-25759 GCA_019419845.2 Weissflogia rhopalogaster
GTGTGGTTCGGAAGAGAGAGGATGGAAAGTTTGGATGGGAGACGAGTTCAGAAAGTGTGTGCTATGTGAGGAGGGATGGGATACGTGGAAGCATTTAGCAGGGAAATGCATGCGAGAGGGAGGCAATGTGATCGTGGGGTGGTTAGGAGAAAAGGGAAAGGGGGTCGCCAGGGTGTCCGCGGTAGTACAGGAGAAGAGAAGAAGAGAGGCTCGACTGGAGATGCTTACGAGGCGGGAGAGTGTATAGGAATGAAGAGTGAAGGTATATTTATTGTGCTATATTAAATATTTTGTTAAGTTTGTAAATAGAGTATGTATGTAGAGAGATGTAAGAAGAAAGTTAGGTAAGATAAGAAGATATTCCAGTAAAGGTTCAGAACATGAAAGCGTTTATAAGTAGTCACAAGGTATAAACTAAAAAAAAATACCGTGAGGAAATGTATAAACTCCAGGACCCTTCCAAGCGCGATTCTGAAATTCTCCGCAATAGCGACTCAACGACGGATAATCGCAGCATTTTCTGTGTACGTCCGGATGTCCAAATTGTGTCTCTGATGCGTGCCGTAGTTTAGAGAAGCACGAGGCGGTCTCTGCGAACGTTACAAGTCTTTGTTGCGGCTCTTCTCCTTCTACTCCCTCCATGTTACCCCAATATGTAAAAGCCCTAAACGAAGGAAGACACAAGGATACGTTTTTGTACTATCCCTTGCTCTGTAAATATGATTTGTGTAAAATATTGTAATAGAATTGAAAGGAAACTAATATGAGAGATCGGGAGTAATATACGTTATCGTTACTAAGCAATGGTTGAAACAATATTTCACCAAAGCAATGTTGAAAAAGTTGCTTAGAAAATGATATTAATAAAGAAGACAACATACTTTATCATTTTCATATCTCTGACTATGTTTATGACATATTTAGGGGTGCGTTCCTACTTTTAAAAAAGACGAGTGTTTCTTGTTCATGTTCTTATAACGAATAAACAAAATTTTGGAATGACAATGGGACAAATATACCTACATTCGCTTTGCAGTGGCTCACACCTAATAGGCGATTGCCTTTATCGCAAGTTCAATCCTAGATTTGATTTGTTGGCATGAGGGCGTTATTTTCGAAAATAAGTGCTTAATGCAATATGAACCCGCTGCAGTCTTCGAGCTTCTATGCCTAGCGTTGTCTGACCAAGGAATTTAAAACTCATGCTCTTAGTCTGAACGTCGCTTTACACGAGTCAATGGGTTTAATTAATAGAACAAAAGTAGAACTTACCACAAATTGAATTAAAACTCATATTAAAAAAAAAAACGATATGTTAAGATCGGATTGTTAGTTTCAGAGATACAGACTAAGAGCCTTCGCGGTTCGCCTTATCCGACCAATGTATTAAAAATAGATCGGTTATTTCTGCGAGTTGATTCGTTTCCTTTTAAATACATTGGTCAGACAAGGTGAAACCGGAGCGAAGTGACGTTGTTAGTCGCCTTAGAAACTCGGTAAGTTTGCGATAATAAACGGGTATGTTAAAAATCTAGGCAACCTCTTGAACGTAGTTTGACCTTTTAACACACCAGAGAGTATTAAATTTCATAATTCTCAAAAATAAGGCACTTTCTATTCTTTTTCGCACTGCTTGCATTTTTTTTGAAGATTTTTAACAGACATTCTTGAATTATTTTTAAATGAATCTTTCGTTGATTGTGATTATATTTTCAATTATTTTGTATGTTTTCCTAACCTAAATGAAATACAAATAAATTCTAAACTAACATAAACTGTTTGCGAATTACGGAAGGTTTGAGCAGGTGTAAATTGGATACAATTTCAACGAGCTGACGCAAACGTCCGAATCAATTCGCGTACAAATTGAAGTAAGGTATTTTTTGCGTCTCTTCATTGCGTTCAAGCAACGCTCGCCTTGCTCTGATGGGACGTAAATAAACAATGCAGGTCTCAAAAACACACTTTTGCGAGCACACGCATCAACAGTGCAAGCAGCGACATTAAAACAACAAATCATACTCTACTGGCTGCCTTGAAATTCAAGTGTGTTACCAAGTATTTCCTCAACGTACACGAATTATCTGCGTATTTACACGCGAATAATTTGCGTCTCGTGCTAAAACTTCGTATTTTAGTACACATTTTCTTGATGGTCATGTTTTTGCACGTGTATTTTTTTGTTTCCTTTCATAAAATACAATAATATTATGGTGTTTTATTGTTCGGCAAATTAATCTATAAATCCATAAAGTCTCAGAATATGTGGTTGATAGGAAAACCTTCTGAATTTCTCGATTAATTGGTAGAAATGAAGTTAGGTTATTGGGAATTAAATCGAGGATTCATGGAACAATATAACAGGGTGCTGCCACGTGTAAACATCCAATAAAGCGACGTTTATTAATTTAATTTATGATTCCTTCCATGTTTACGACTCGAGGTGCACATGAAATTTTAATTTGGAAACAAAGTTATTGTTTTCAATGTCTATTATTGCGTAGGTAAATTCAGAAATGGACAAATTGCACAAATTTAAGTTTTTACGGTGATGTAATATACGTATACTAACATGATAGAAAATTTTGGGAACTGCGTTTGTAAATGACGAGTTCAGGAATGTTTTTAGACATTCAGTCAATCACCCAAGTAACCTTCGAAAACAGTGTGAATAGTCTCTTAATGGATGGATCAAGAAAGAAAAGAGCAACACATACTTTAAAGGAATCACTACCAACAAAGAACACGTTTGCTGAACGCATGATAGTGGACAAGAGTTAAAATTAGATAACATTTATCTTTTTATGGGATCATGTATACACCTTTGAAAAATTTGTGATCAACGTATTTGTATGCTTGGTAAACAGTGTGAGAAATCACTTAATGGCTGAAACAACAAAGAAAAGGGCAACACATGCTTCAAAGGAATCACTACCAACAAAGAAGAATATAGCACAACATGAGTTGAAATTAGATGGCATTTGTCTTATTATATAGAAGACGAATGCTGGAATATTTCGCGCAAGTTTGTCAAACGTACATGTATGTATTTTTCAATGGTGCTAGAAGAAAAAGGACAACCCACGCTTTAGAGGAAACTCAACCAAACAGGAACGCTCTAGTATGTTTAAGATTTTATATTTCAAAAAAGCATCGTAAATCAATTAACTAAAGTTGTTCGAAGCACTTGAAGGACCTGTATGATAGTAGTTGTGTGAATGAGTTAGGAAAAATCATACTAAGTACTTACTCTCAAATCGACCAGTGAGTACAACTGTCAATTAATGTAAACATGGTTACATAAATTAAAACACGCTGTCTAGCCAGTGTCTCAGCAAGAAACTGTTCAAGTGCTTTCATGGGTGAGATGTGAGGCTTGTCGAAAAACTGGTGTACAACTGGATCTAGGCTACTGCGGCGTGGCGTCGGCGACGACGACGAACAAAACCGCGCCGAAGTTCTATGCATGGCTGCAAATTTATTCATGGAATAAATATGAATGCCATTCAAACGAGTACAAATTGCGAACGCGCCACGTGTCGTCGCAATGAAATATCATTTCCATACTACGACCGGGCGCATCCACCAGGATAGATGGATAGATTACGCTTCAGCCGTGCAGCGTTGGTCATTCACGAAGAAGACATCGATATCAAACGGAAGTAGCTATGCATAGTAAAAATATATCAATTTCTATGTCGTACCATGTTTTTACGATCTACAAATTGATGTTATGTTATTTGACCTATATCTTAAATAAATGGGGGATAAAACTGTATATAACAGATAAACCGAAAACTTTGATATTTATGTATCAATTCCTGCTGAAAATACGATTACGACTTTAAATAAATTCGAGAAGTAAACAATTAAAAAATACTTTCTCATGTAGCCAACCCAATATTCACCAATCCTATGACCTTAAATTTACATCCGATAAAATGAAAAGTTTTATATTTACGTATTGGTTCCTCCCAAAGGTGCAAAATTGTCATAAATTTGAGAGTTGGTGAAAGACTATGCTTTGTGAAATGACATGCACGTGGTGCCAGCACAACTGACACCCTTTCACCAAAAGATAATTGAATCCGGTTCGAAGGGCCATGTTAGGCGGCTGTGGTAAACCCGATGCAAAGGACGACCGTCCGTGAGTCTCGTGCCTCTGGTTAGTGTAAACGCGGTGTATATTTCAAAAATATTATGTAATGTAGATATAAATATACCAATGTAGACATCCTAACATATATCAATCTTGCACCCTTAAGTTAACATCACATAAATTAAAGAAGTTTAATATTTACGTACCATTTCCTCTTAAAAAACACGATTATGTCAAGGTTGTGCAAACCAGGCTTGCAAACACGCTCAGAATTAATTAATCGACTCATGATAAGATCGTTTAATCGCCTTAAATTAAATTTCCACCATGTCTCTTCCTCCAACAAAATGCTAATGTAATAAAACTTATAAACTTACTAGCGTCCCCTTAGAGCAAATATTACCATACTATTTTTAATTTATTGTAAGTTTACATTAAACAAATTTGAGTGAAAACGAAGTTATTCTAATAGAAATAAAACTTTTACATTAGGAAGTTGGATGCTTTCAGGCATATTTTTTCGGGTAAGTGCCGACGCTCGTCTCATTGTTTATACGAAGAACTTTGGTCGTCCTTACTAACTCGTCTAACTTCATTAATGCGGATAATAATTAGACGCTGTGCGCAGAGAGGGATAGAGAGAGTGCAAAGAGCAGTGGGCTAGGTGGAACAATGCGGCCTGATTAAGTTACGCAAATGGATTTATTTGCATGCTGGCGAGTTTTGTGTTTGTTGCATATCAGAGTGCATTGTTTGTGCTCATCGTAAATTCGAATATTTATAATTCTCTATTATGTTTAACTTGGATAAACTAGTTTCTAGAGAATGTGAAGAAATGTTAGTTTTTTTTTTTTTTAAGTTAAGTCAAAATCGAAATATTTCCTGGGAAACTATAATAAGTCTTATTTATCATCCTTATTACTTTTATTCACTGATTTTATGGAAAATGTATAATTATTTCAATTTAAGCTCAAAGTTTCTATGCAATAAAATATATTCTTAGCTCTAGATGGATATTATGCCTCTTGAAGCTATATTACGTTTCAAATAATTTTTAAATTTAAGTCAAGAGTATTCGCATATTCACATCAAGACGACCACAATGTTTCATACAACAAAAATTGTATTTTTGGTCGGGAGGCCTGGCCATCGACCATACTGGTCCCTCAACCTGGATTTACATTTTTATTTCTTTAATTTATTCATATTTACATGGTATTATTGTGATTGTGATGTTGTTGTTGTATCATGTGTATTTGATGTTGTTGCTTGCGCACATTTGCGATTGTTGATTTGAGTATGATTTTTGACGAGTGATTTATCTCTTGATGTGTGGTTTTTATAGGTGTGGATAATGTGAATTTTTGTCAATTGTATTTGTGAATAAATGTGAATAATGGGCGCCCACCCCGGGGACTCGAACTCCGTCCGACTGTGTGGTAAGACGATGCACTACCGACTGTGCTGCCCAGGTGGTGGGCTGTTTCATATCATTTCCTTTATTTTACAGATTAAAAAAAAAACATGATTTTCACGATTTTTCTTCCAGGTTACTATAACTCAAATCGCTTGGAATTTAGGATGATAACGCGTTGAATGTCCGATACACAAAGACTATAAATTCATTATAACACTTTGAGCTAGCTATAAATTCATACATACCTCAGCTACCGATTTCAAAACTAATATTGTTGAATATTGTTGCTATTAAAACTGTTTGCAAGAAATCAAATGCAATCAAATGCATTTAACAAAGAAATTATAAAGAAAAGTAAATAGGTTTACTTACATAACTTTAAACAAGCATTTCAATAACAAAATCGAAATATTTCCAGCGAAACTATAATAAGATAAGCCTTATTTATTATTATTATTATTTGTTTTATATTACTTTTACTGACTGATTTTATGGAAAATGTATAATTATCTCAATTAAGAACTTAGGGCTTAGTTTCTATGCAATAAAATATATTCTTAGCTCTAGATGAATATTATGCCACTTCAAGTTATATTACGTTTCAAATAAACAAAATAAACATTCAAAAATTAGAAATAAAATTGCAAAAACCTTCAAAATTTGTTAACAAAACATCACTATCTTTGAATACATGAAAATATATTTCCGAAATAAGCAATGCTAAAATCTACCAGATAATTTTATCGCCACATGTAAAGTACAAAACATTCCAGAGATAAAATTCAAATGGCCACAACCAAGAAGTATATAAACCTTAATCCGAATTTTAACAACCATCAGTTCTGATTTCAACTTACAATCAGCTAGAAAATAATCTACAATGAAATTCGCAATCTTCATCATTGGAGCTCTTTGCTTTAGCCAAGTAAGATTTAATTTTAACTATAAAATTTTAACTATTCGCACCAAAAAAAAACTTTTAGTAAAACAATTAATGCGCTGGTCCTTTTCATGTTCAGGTGGCTTTTGCTGAAGAGAGCGAAGAAATCCAAGGTCGCATCGGGTTGAATACGGTCAAATGCCTGTTCAAAACCATTGATAACGCCTTGAAATCTGCAAAGGACTTCCCAAATGCAATCAACTCATGTCTTGGAAACATTGCCGGCCTGCCCACCGATGTTCAGAATATGATCAAGGATCTGATCAATAAGGTTAACGCGGTGCCGGTTAAGATAGAGGCCTTCAGGAAGGCGTCCGGATTTGATAATGTATCTGCCGCTGTTCAGGTGATTTCGAGCGTGAGTGATGCTCTAACATCGGCTGATACTGTTCTTCAACGTGTCAATGCTGTGGTCAACAATCCTCAGGCGAAACAATGTATCGTCAACAGTATTAATAACATTAAGAGTTCTTTCACTGCTGTCAAAAAATGTTAAAAATGATTTCATGGATTGAGATTTATAATGTATCTTAAAAACTGATAATAAAAATAGATTACTGCATTTTACTTTTTGAATTTGTTAAAACGTTGCAATCCCCTTTTGAAAGAGATTTCTTGAAGGTCGGAAGGAATTGCAAACTGGGTGCCGACATGCTTGGGACGAATTAAAGTTGGAAATGCTTTGGTAAAGTGTCGTCAGTGTGAAATGTTTGTGATTGAAAACATTTAGGAAAGTTCAATCTTTTATATGACTTGTTAGATTGTAGTAGCGTCTGGTTGTTACTAGCATAAGTTCTTTATAGGACTTTGTAGGACAACTGATAAATCTTGAAAATACTAGCAGTAATTGATTAAACGAAATAATAACTGCATTTTTCCAAGATTTTCTCAAAATTAAATTTGTAAATGCGCAGAGTGACTTTATGAAATTATTTCCACGCGAGTTGTAAGTTTGCGGAGCTTCATTTAAGAAGGTTTGATATGCCCTGCAGAGTAAGAAACACTGAAGAAATACACACGAAGAGTATGGTACAGGCGCGTAGGAATGATGGTGTAGAAAGATCTTACTCTTGGTAATGCTCGACAAGAACTGGTTTATTTTAAGTATTTCGCAGCGAAAGATGTCAATATAAGTGGTTAAGTTAGGGGGTAGTCGGCCGGGCGCATGCGCCGCTGCAAACTTGCCTAGCCACCCACAGAACGCTTTGGAGCGAACAAAATTCAATTTCAATTTGTGATTTTCTTGTTTTATGATTCATATAACATTCTTGGTCTTATTATTGTTTGATATATTTTGTTCTGGTCTCTTGCTTTAGTCTTCTGTTTTGCAGCGTCATTTTATTGGAGAAGTATGCTATGTTGACGTTTTTGCATTTTTTTGCAACATTTCATTTTTATGCCTTGATTATTCATATTTACTCCTAAGTACTTATAATTATGTACTACTTCACATTTACGAATATTTATTACTATTTCTTTTCCTCTTTTATTTTTTTTTACTCCTCCTCTCATTATCTTAGTTTTCTTCTGGTAAAGTTTCAATTCTTTTTCTCCTTGATAATTTCTTCCAGTTTCTTTCTATTTCTTTGGTATAATGTCAGGGATGTCAAAAAAGTACCAATATCGATAAGTATCGATATCACGAGTCGATACTTATCGATTGAATCGATTTAGTCATTTTCGATAATTTTTGACATGCCCCTACACTAAGGCCATCTGTTAGTCACAACCACCAATTATGATGGTAATCGTAATCAGACGGACCGATTCGCCCCGGTGCAGCGTTGGTTATTTTGAAAATATGGAAATTCAATCATTAAATTCTTTATACCACGCAATAATATACCATCAAATCGACAAATTATAATTCAATAAATACATTGGTAATGAAATCAATCGATACTTACTGTTGAAGTATCGATACTTTTAAAATTCCATTTATTCTAAAATTATTATTAATTATTTCATTACTACATTCACATAAATATATTTCAATATTACGGAATGGAATTTCCCACTGGTAGATATTTATCGAACAAAAAACAGGGAGAAATGTAATCGAATAACGAACATTTTTAAATCAACATAGGTAAGCATTTAAAATACTGTCCCGCCTATTTTGTTTAGACTAACAATAGAGTAACGACCGCCTTACTTGAGCGGCTTTTCACTACAACAAATTCGTTGTAGTCAACGAGTTGGTAGAGTAACGTAGATGTGTGAGAATTCTGTCAGTCTTCATTAGTTGTTTCAATAACATTTATCAAGAAAAAAACATTCAGAAGAAATATAATCGTATAACGAACTTTTTATAAACAACAAATTTAGGTGTTTGGGCACGTTATATTTTGCATTCGTTGGCAGCAGAAACTTGAACGTACGACTCGATAATATACTGAAAGATTACTGTAATGAGTAAAAATAATTTGAAAATACATTAACAGATGGCGTCAATGTGTATTTTTTACACCAATAAGCATCGATACTTTTCTTCGATACTTGGGTATCGAAAGTATCGAAGTTTCAAAAGTATCGATACCAAAAAGTAATTATTCTAAAGTAATAATTCTAAATTCATTTCGATATAATTCTAAAAATAACCAAATAAAATCAAATCCCAAGTATTCGAAAAAAAAACGTTATCACTAAATATTTTAACATAGTTAAAATCCGTTTTGCGTCATTACTACCATTTATAACATACGAAACAATCTCTTGATTAGTATTTTGAGGACTTTGTACTTCCCACAATACACCATGTAAACCATATCCATATAATTATCATTGATATTATGTATTTGAAATGGTATATAAGAGTAATGGATTTTCCAAATTTTCATTCCTCTTTGTTTGTCAGAACATAAAGCAAAATGAAATTCGTAATTGCAATCCTGGGTGTCCTTTGCTTTAGCCATGTAAGTTTTAGTAAATTTGTTCTTTTTTCAAGTTTGACTTGACTTCTATAAAGTATGGTTCCGTCAGGGACTAAAGTCTACGTTGGTTCGACCTAACCTAAAATTTTATCTTTTTAGGCTGTAAGGGCTGTGAGCGTAAAATGTGTAGATGAGCAGAAGGAAGACTGTCAAAACGCTGCAGATGCCTTCTACGACGAGGTCGAATCCTGCTTCGGCAATGAAGGCATGCCTGTAACCGTTGGTGGAACAGTGGGTAACATTCGCACTGAAGCCAATGGTCTTAGGACTCAAATTAGTTACTTCGAAAATGCCCTCCCGGGATCCAGCAAGGAAATATCCGCCAGTAGTGTTGTCATCCAAGCAAAAAACATTCTTTCCAGTGCTGAGTACCTTAGAATGACCATCCAAAGTCATTCCAACAAGCAAGAACGCGCTTGTGTGGTTGAGAAGATTAATGCCCTTAAGACTGCAATGACTCCAATGACTAAATGTTAATTTTTTTAATTCTTCAGGGAAATTAATAAATATAAATATATTACTTCAGCCAATCAAGTATCCTTCTTCTTTTTCCCTGGCGGGATAGCTCACTAACAAGCATTGACCTCACCCAGGATCTTCCTCGATTTTCTGATCCCTTTTATCTCTCCTTTAATTGGTCAACGGTAGGAGTTGCATTGCGTATTGGAAACTATTATGTGATAATTATAGTAAGCCAGGTGGTTTAGTGGGTTTCACCTAGACGTGTCAAAAAATATCGATATTGATAAATATCGATATATTGGCCTCAAAATGTCGATATTTATCGATATTTTCATTTTTAATAATATCGTTATATCGGTATCGACATTTTCGATATCGCTTTGACATGTCATTTACGTAACAGCCATCTGACAGGTATTCTGAGAATATACAGATGGCGTTCCTGTAGAATTTCTATTTGATCGATATTGATAATTTCGATATTTTCAAGACGATATTTCGATATCTATATATTGAAAAATTGGAAAACTCGATTTCGACAAATATCGATATGATATCATCGTCTGATATATCTAGTAACATCTTGGCGTATCATACCAGCGGACTTCACACACCAATCTACATCTGTAACTCACTACAATCTACTACAAAATACACCAACAATTCACACCAACAACAAAAATTATATAAACATTTACATATATGAATTGTAAACATTAAAAACAATAACAAACAACAAATAAATATAGAATATATTAAAGTCGGAAAGAACCACTGAGGTCGATAGAAATTAAAATATGTGGTATTATTATTATTATTATTATTATGAGGAAACAAACCAGCCTGTCAAATAGAGTCCGAAGACTAACCTGAAAAAGAAATTTGAAAGGAAGGTAAATTTTGTTTGTTATAATTGAATAAGATTAAGGAGACCAAGTGAATTTCTCATTAGTAATGTGTTAACTCCGGTTTTCGAACTACCCTCACCACTTTCTGCACAAGCTATATTTGCCAGCAAAGCATAGCTAACGAACGGTTCTAGAATATCCTGACTATCCTGAAAAGCATAATCGCCATCTTTCTTTGTTATGATTGAGTAAAACCAAGGATGATTCTGATTAGTAGTGTATTACCGTCGATTCTAGTGCTAACTGCCCCCAACATTTCCTGCAGTTCCTACAATCACTAGGCACGTTTACTAGTCAGGGACGCATAATTATTCAACGCTCCTGTGTGCATTTCTTACTACATCATTGAAAGATAACCTGAAAGCCCTTTTCATTTTCTGCACTATTAAAAATAGCTATAGGAAGAAAACTTAAACCTAACAAATATTAAATGCGTATTAACATCGTTATAACTATATAACTATGTAAATAAATATTACATTCACCTTGTTATTGCATAAACAAGTAATGAGTAATTACTTGAAAAATCGATAAGTAAATCACACAACTTAGATTTATTAGACTTGAGGAAACGACACACATTAACCAGGTTTTTAATTGCAAATGGAAAAAGGACGTCAAATTCTTTCGAAAACATTAATGACATGGAATGCGCATAACTTAAGGCTTGAAATATGGAAAATACGAATAACAATGTCAAAAAGTAAAGTTTTAAATGAAATTTATAAGTTGTATGCAACTTACTGCGAAAATGACAAATAACTGTGAATTTTTATTGAAACTAGGAAATATAAATTGAATAGTGATAAGTGTACACTTCATTCTGAACGTGCAAGTCCTTAAATCTACAATAATGAAACTCGCAATTGTTATTCTAGGAGCGCTATGCTTCAATCAGGCAAGATATTAATTTTTATTACCGTTTTTATTATCTAAATTATATAAAATGTCTATAAACTCTCTTTATTTATGAATTAATGTCTATAAATTACTATTCTCAGATTGTCCTCTCTCATCAAGAGGAAGAAACCCGTGCAGGATTAGAGACCGTATCCTGTGTCCTCAATTCTATTAATACTGCTCTTAAACAAGCCCTAAATTTCCCTAATGATATCAATGGGTGCATGAAAGATGTGGTTGGGATGCCCTCAGACATTGTTAATATGGTCAACGATCTTGTGAAGAAAGTGCAAACTGTGGTCGACAATATTAGAGCCCTCCAGAAGGCTTCAGCCTTTAATAAGTTCGCAGCAGCTGTGAAGGTTGTGGAGAGTATCAGCGATGCCCTTAAATCAGCAAATGCTCTCGTAAACCGTGTCAACGAGGTTATGAATAATCCTGAACTGACTGAATGTATAAATAATTCCGTCAACAATATCCGAGGGCCATTCGAGAAAATTCGTGATTGTTAATAATACTAGCTATTCATTTTGGAACATGATAACATAATATTATTTAGTGTTAATATATTATTTAGTGAAAAATAAATTTTTGAAGCCATCAACTATGATGTCTATAAATTGCTTAAATTTAATAATACCAATATATAGTGATAAAAGGGTGGAAACGGCGGTTTTGAGCATGTTGAGAGTTAGTGCAAAAATAGCCCTTTACACACGAGTACCGAACGATGTAGTTTTTCATACGCCTACTGCCAATGTCACTGGCAATGTCTTTTTACTGCATAAGTCATAAATCATAATAGATGTGTTGCGAACCGGTGGCTCTGGGAAGCATTAATCACCAAGCCACTGATAAGGCCATAACCCATGTTTTAAATATTGCATGATTTCCATAGTTTTTATGTATGACGCCGATTTATTTAGCCTAGAGTTAAGTTCGTTCAAGTGTTATGTAAATCTGAGCTATTCGTCACACTTCAATAATCTCAGGGCCATTAAGAATTAATAATATGAATACGATAAACCCAAAATGCCCAGAGATTGAAGTGGTTGACGCGACGGGCCTTACATACGTCTGGTTTTTGTCACCCTTTCCGGGTGGTCCATGTGCGAGTATACCATATGTTTGAATATATCGGCTCGCCTAGATACATCCAGAGATCGGACACACCCGCAGAGAAAGAGAGAGAGAGAGAGAGTGCCACCGTAAGACAGGGTGTGTCTGCATGCATAGCAATGCGCTAATGAGGACTGGATCAGCCTCACCACCTAGATATAAGAGTATTGTAAAGGGAGTGATGGTACCGCAAAGAGGGTTGTGTGTGGGTGGTACGTACCAGCTTCAAGGTTTAGATTTTTACAAAATAAAATCAGCTGTTATCCGAACACCGAATAAGTTACTTCTCATCACCTTTACCTTCCCGAACGCGCTACACAGGCAGCTGGTTGCTGTCGACCTGATTTCTCCCGATTCTGCACGTTTAAGGACTGTATGTGGGCCCAGTGCATTCACCGCGCTATGGCCAAAGGGTCGCCACTCAGTATACGTCCCCTTTTTCTTCCGTCGCAAATACCGCGCCATCAACCAGGGCCGTCGACGTTGGTTCGCGACAAGATGAGAGGCTAATGCGTGTCATTAATAGCTTGTCGAAATCAGCTACTAACGTTTTTTTAATCCTGTTATATAATATATACATTAGATTAACAATTTCGATGAAGTTATAATCCACACAGTCTACGGCTGATCATTACAGTAGACTATAACATGGTATATAATGGATTCATAATAGTTTCACTGCTGACGCCTGCGTTGCGCACTGCTGTTCTACCTAGGGATGCCAAAAAAGTATCGTTATTTATAAGTATCGATACAAAGTGACGATACTTATCGACTTTTAACGATTCTTTAATTTTCGATACTTATTGATAGTATCGAATTAGTCATTTTCAACCACCAATTATCATCATAATTCGTACTCTGATTTTGAAAATATGGAAATTCAATCATTAAATTTTGTATATCATGCAATATTCTACCTTCAAATTGTCAATTTTAATTAACAAATTCCTTCTGAGATATCGAAACTTTTAAAGTTCTATTTATTCTGAAATAACGACCGCCTTACTTCAGACGTTTGAGAACAACCCTTTCATTCAAGTCAACGAATTGATCGAGTAACGTATCATGTACATGTGTGAGAATTCTTCCAGTTTTCAATATTTAAGTTTTTTAAATTCAATCACCAAAACATTTCACTAATCGATTTCTTGATCTATCAGAGGATCGATACTTAAAATTAAAATTCAAGTTAACTAATTATTGCAAAATAATTAGTATTGATACTAATTTTTTGCTCTTTTTTAATTTGAAAGGGAAGTTATATTCCACATACTTTCCGTTTTTATCAATTCGTTTACAATACAGTATTTTTCATTCTCAATATTTAACTTCCAAGAAGAAACATTGGGTCGATATTGCAACGAGGGTAAAATAACTTGAAAATACATAAACAGGTGGGGCTAATGTGTATTTTCGATACCAAAAAGTATCGATACTTCGTGAATAGTTGACATCCATAGTACTAGCAATAAGCCGTGATGCTTGCACGTCGTGCAGCATCCTTCGTAGTGCATGCGCGTGCCAATTTGAAGCGGGCTGATGCGCTTCCACAAATAATGTATGCTTTTACAAGCTCGTTGAACAACGTACTATTAACGCACGCTTACTGCTAAACTTCAGTTTTGTTGCATACATAGAATGGGCGACACTAGAAAAGGAACAGATATGGTTTCTCGAAGATATGATGATAGTGGAACAGGCAACTCCGCAGTATATTGTGCAGGAGACTGGTAAAAGATTTGTACCACCATCTCTCTCCAAATGCATATTTCGTTTTGATTTAGAAATTATTACTTTCACACATAATACTTGTAGAAAGATTGTAATGTATATAAAGGGCATAGAAGGCCCTTTCTGGAGGTAACGTGTATCATCCCATGCTCGTTGTACAATATGCTATTTCCACACTTATATCGTTATATGCACTTAGAAAATTAAAAATTACTTCTGCTTATTTAAAACTTTCAAACGCTAATATCTCGAAAACTATTAAATTTAGAACAATTTTCTAAGAATATTTTTTCTTTTAAAATTATTGAAAATATTATAAACGAGTAATAAATAATTTCAATTGTCCATAATTTTATTGGAAAATCAAATTAAAATAAAATAAACTTAGATTACAATTTAAATGTTCATATTTTTCATTGAGAATAATTATGATAAAATAAGTAGAATATTTTAACTTTTGATATAGATATCCTTTATATTTTAAAAAGCGTAAATATTTAATAACTTATGATATCTTCCGTTTGAAACACCATACTTTTGTTTAACTTAACATTTTAACGACCACAATTGCCGAAAGCAAGAAATAGAAAATCAAAGCGAAACTGAACATCTGTGAAAAACTACAGAAGAAAAATAAAGACTGCCCAGCTTCCATGTAAAATGTAAATAGAAAATAATGTCCTTGATCCTTGGCAAATGTATACGTGCATAAACATTTTATCGTGTTCCGTTGCCTTTTCCGTTTCTGTTTCCGTTCGCGCCCGACTTTGACGTCGACGTTTGCTATTTGTTGGACACCCCATCTCCATTCCGGACGCTTGTTCTTCTCCCTTTTTTTGCTCCCTATTTGCAGAAGACTCGTTTGCGCTGTATGCGATGCTCGCATTTAGATACATATTAGTTTTCCCTGACGCAGGGCGCTGCGCTGGCAACGTCATTGTCGCAATTATCTCGTCTGCAGGGTTCATTAATACCAGCCTTTGCAATTGTTTGCCATTCATACATTGAAAGCAGATTTGTCATTTGCAGTGTTAACGCATAGTGTAACAATGACAATCGGGTATCCGTACGCTACGAGAATCGAGTTTGTGGCGTTTGCGAAAGTGTAATTATTAGTCATTCGCATTGTGTCTCTAGTTTTGTGACGCGATGTTTTGAAGATTAATTACGTTGCTTTGTTTGTGATAATTACGAATTGTGTGCCATGTTGATGAAAATGGCAGGTTTCAAGCCCGTCTAAATAATGTGACGAATTTTGTATTTAGGAATATTTTGGAAATTAGGATTTTTGAGATTTGGGGACGTTTTAAAAATTGGAAGTCATTAAAACATTAAAATTGTAATCAATCTGCCGGGTTTAAGTGAATAACCTAATTCAGGTGGTTGAAAAAACACGATTTTCATGATTTTCTTCTAATTCAAAACATTTAGATGATAATTTTATGCATAATTCATAATCACAGCTAAATTGGTTTGGTACAAATTTCCCAATCGTGTACGCAAAAGCGAAAAACGACGTAGCGAGAGAGACGAATGGAAACCCTTAACTTTTTCTTCTAATAATGAAATTCGTCATTCATCGATGTTGTAGAGAAGTTGCCTGGTGTCCACAGCATCTTCCCGTCATTTTCGTGGTATTCCCATCGGGCACCTCTCCATCATTTTGTTTTCCAAGGCCCTAGGCACCCTCTCTTCATCCATTCTAACTCCTTGTCCTGTCCAGCATAATAATAATAAAAGCTACCACCATTCAATTTCGTATAGATTTCTAAAATATGAAAACTTTAAATTTTCTCCCAAATGTTTTAGTAGAAAACTAAGTATTTTCATAGTTACATTCCATTTGGCAATGAACTAATAGCAATCTTATTATTATATCTTATTTTATGACATATAAACAACATTATTCAAAACTTTATATTCACCTAGTTAAAATAACCTTGTGCTCTTAATGGTGCTCTTAAACACATATATTACAGAACTAATTCATAATGATTCTTAAACAAAAAATATTGAACTTTAACACAATATTACTTAATTAACTGTATTCCTATTAGATTTATTCTCCGAAATATCTATAGTATCAAAATAAATTAACGTATAATAATATAATTGCGTTTAATATACCTTGAAATGTCTAGGAAATATCTTTGGTATTTCATTTAATCCCAAGAATAAACATTGCGCAGTAGAGAAATATACGAAATGAAGCAAAAATGTCTTTGTTATTCTGATCTACGTTCATTCGTTTACACAAGCGTGGAAAATAAAAAAAATCGCGTTCAAATCCAGCGTACAACAAAGCGTCCCACAAAGGAAATTCCAATTTTCTTTATCATTAGAGAAACGCATTATTTTACCGGCGTCATATTTGTCTCGGTTGCACGCGTTGCGGTGCTTTCAACAAATTGGTTATTGAAAGCTTTGCACATCGTCTCGCCGCCTTCCTCGCTCGCTGGCGGCGGCAAGGTGGATGAATGTTGGTAGCGGCGATGGAGGGGGAAGAGCACCCTGCCACCACCACCGCCTCCACCATCGGCGAGCTTCAGATGCACGGTTGATACCGATGAGCTTTCACACGTCGTGCGGACCTTGATAGTGACACACGCTTGCTTCACGGCCACTACGCGCTTTTCCGTCAAGTTTATCGTAAACATGATAAGAACCACTTTGAAAACTATTCCTTAAAACTATATTCTATGATATATCGTCGTAAAATTGTGGAAAAACTGGCAGTTATGGACGGTAAATCACAAAAAAATATTCGTGATAAAGTGAATTTTTAAAAGTTTTAGTGAAATGAAAAATTTTAAGAAGTTCAGAGATCAACGTCAATTTTTGCATCCTGAAACAGGTAGATTTCTTTATGTTTTATAATCTTTTATTAGAAGTTTGTCTGGACTGTGCTGCGAAAGGAAAGTTAGGTATTTAATTAAAAATAATATAAATATGTTGAGATGTTTGAGTCTGGAACAGTTATATTAGTTTTTCCAAGTTTTTGTAATTTACGTAGGGAGTGTATATTTTATTTAATTTCGTATTTACTTTTGGAAAATATTGATTTCAAATTTGGGGGGAAGTACGTATTAGAAATCATAATCGGGGAAGTTTTGTTAAAAGTGAATGTTTATTTATTTCACTTTGTGCGGTTTGAAAATATTACTTGAAAATATTTTGATGCGAATATGTAAGTTTTGCAAGAATTTGTAAAGAATATATTCTGGGTCAATATACATATAAGGAGAAGCTTCAAAATTTGTATACGCGTATAATAAGAATAGAAACGAATTAGTCTCGTACGAAACGACGCAACTCTCAAACATTATCCTTAGAAAGGATTTTAAGGTCAGAGATCAACGGCAGTTAATTCACAAGTGTGAATTAATTTATTATTTTAATTCACAATAAATTCACACTACAAATCCACTCAAGAAAAAGCCACTTCAATTAAAAAATTCACACATTAATCAAGAATCACATCATAAAAAGATGCAACATTCAATACACTCCATGATGTTCAATGCATTCTGCGCACATATATACTCAAAAACATCAACATGAAGAAAAAAAAAACATCAACAAGATCACCTTCATCACAACATCACAATAACAACAACAAAAAAAACAATAAAAACACAAATTGTATATAAAAACGGCTGAAGAACCAGTTAGGTCGATGGCCAGGTCCGCGGACCAAATACAATATTATTTTTTTGTACATTTAGAATTTTTTAAAGTTTATTATATATGTTCGCGCCGAATCGCTCTTTGGGTGATTTTCAACCCTGCCGATAGGCAAGTTTGCAGCGTCTAAGCTGCGCATGCGCCCGGCCGTAACCACTAACCACTTATGTTGATATCTTTGGCTTGCGTCGCGAAATACTAAAAATAAATCAGTTCTTGTCCAGCATTATTATGACTAAGTTCTTTCTACACCATCATTCCTACGCGTCTGTACCATACTCTTCGTGTGTATTTCTTCAGTGTTTCTTACTCTGCTGAGCATATCAAACCTTCTTAAATGAAGCTCCGCGAACTTACAACTCGCGGGGAAATAATTTCATAAAGTCGCTATGCGCATTTTCCAAATAGTTTTACAAATAGTTTTATAGGATTTCTTGATTTTCCTGAAATGAAACCAAATGGTCGTGTTTATTCCTGTTATGATTCATAAGTATGTTCCATAAAAGTACTTAACTCTTGAAGTACGTTTTAAAAGCTTCCAATTATCGAATTACTAACTAGCAAAAAGTATGAAGTGCTAATCCAACTAACCCTGCTAGCAAAATCCGGTTTGTTACAACGAATCGTGTCTCAGCGCACTGTCAAATAATGACAGCAAACATGAGCGTCCGATCACTCGTGCATAGAATTTGTCCGACCAGACAACGTGACAAGCAGAAGCGGCTTTAAATGGACGCGATTCAAATTAACTGAATTTACTTGTAAATTGATATAAATTTATATATTTCGGAATAAAATCAACATATACCAATATTTTTGTAAAATGGGTTAATTTTCTTAAAATGGAACCAAATTATCTTGTGTCTTATGTATTTTCTCTAAAAAGAAAATAATTCACTTAACTCGAAAGTACTTAACTATTGTATTTACGTTTAAAGCATTCAATTATCGAATTAAACCGAAAAAAGCGCAAACGGCGAAGGAAACAAGCAGAAACGCTAATGAGAAGAAATTCTCGATGCGAGACAAAAGCGGCGACGAAAAGCTGCGGGTCGCAAGTAAGTTGGCAGGCTCCAGAATCCACAAGAAAACCCTTTATTGGGTCTTAACGAAGCACATCCGCCCCGACCTGTCATCCACATACATTAACCCCAACGAGGCAATGCATATACGGCTATAAACAATTATCCTGAAAGCACTCCTGATAATTGTTCGAAATGAGGCGCTTGTCAAAAACCAGTCAGTTCGACACAGAAGTTCAGAAGACGTTCAGAAGTAGACAGCTGTTATTAATAATAATTATTCGAAATAATATATTAAAATATTGAAAGCAAATTATAGTGATTCTGGTTATTCATAATAAATAAATTAATAAAATGTAATTCATTTCAAAATGTAAATATAAATAGAAACTAATAATTGAAAAATGAAAACTGAATGAAAAAGGAAATGAAAAAATGAATGTAATTTTCAGTTGCATTCGATTTGTTGCATTCCCTCGTTAGGACGCTTTTTCTACATAAACTTTTCTACAACATATTTCTATCCATTTTAACGATGTCTACATTATTCAAATATGTCACTTTTTTGATACACTAGAAGAAAAAAAATCAGTTGAAGCGCTCCAACAGCGACATCAGTATCAACATGAAATCATTCATATTTTTTTATCAAGCCGTCTAAAAATACGATACGATATTATTATTAGGGCAAGAGTTGAGAAATATATATATATACAAGCATTTTAATCAAGATATGATAATTTAAAAGATTTTTACATGGAATCGTTGACGAAATTCCAATTAAAAGACGTTTAATGTTATAAAAAACGTATTTTAACCTAACTTTTTCAATGAATTTATCATATTCGTTTTTATATTTCAGCATTTTTGCGTTTTTGGCTGTGAATATAAAAATGCCTTTTCTGTGGCGAACCTTAATAAATGTATTTATTTTTCTATGCCTTTACAATTTGTTAATCGCTATATTTTGATGACCATGGTACTTCCAACTATTTTTCGAAATATAATATGAAAATAATTTTAAGAAAATCTCTTAAATTGAAACAGTACTTATATTATAAAGAGAGAAAAAATAATATCGGTTTCCGAGCTATATACCGCCTAAATTCGGTTCGCATTCACCAGTGTAATTCCCAAGTCAAGTGCGAGTATAGAACTTTTACTTAAAAAATCAGTTAAGCGTAGTTATCGTTTCATTTTTTTAAAGTAAATTTCAAAATCTAGGTCTCATATTATTGTGAGGGGTTCCTAGTCCTCAATCTGGCGCCTTCCCAGATGACGGTTAAGGGAAAGCCTCCCAGATGTGGGTGGTACCGGAGAAATTAAATACCCGGGGCGGACCAAAACTTGAGACCTGCGTCTGATTCATCGTGAACGGCAGCAAACATTGGTTGTCTCCATGTTTGGAACGAATGAACCAACACTCTCGGACTATCTCAGTTTTAACCTTGAAATGGACACCTATCCTTTCCCCAAACCTAACGTCAAATAGCGCATGATGAAAATTTCTCTCAACAGAACTGGCGCAAAATGGACAGAAGAATGAAAACACAACATGAAGAAAGAATGAAGGAGTACTGGAAGAGAAGAAAAAGGAGAGAAACATAATCATGGGAAACTATTTCACGTGGTGCATAGTTGGCCAAAAATGAAAAAAAGTGCAGTATGCAGAAAATGACAATGATCCTAACCGGATTTGAACCGGCAACTTTCTCAAGTGTAGTACGCTACAATTTATAACAGGAGAGCTGACAATCCGGGTGCATCGTGTTTAAAATCCGGTCGAGGGCTTAACGGAATGAAATATTTGTATATAACGGATTATTTTATAAAGGGAAATCATGGGCGTCGCCATATTTGGCTAAGGGGAATCCTGAAAATTAATTTTTTGACGATTTTAACTCAACGCTTACTTGACCCCGGACTTCCAAAAAATCTGCAGCGAATCGAAAAGAAAATGCTTTCATAGTCATATAAACATCTATCAGAGGTATTCACCAGCTTATGTTTTTTGCCACATAAGACAAATCTATCAAGAAGGACCCTCTATTTAAAACGAGGGCCCCTCCCTCCTCTTTTGAACAATTATAATATAAATTCGCCCTTACTACACAGAGTTTGGAAGTCTCTGATATTCTTACTAAGAAATATGTTCTATTCCCAACAAAGAAATACTAGATGTAGCAGCAAAGGAGCACTTATTTTTATATTAAATATCAAAATAAATATCATACTTCTAAGAAACAGTTAGACGTCAGTAAAAGTAAATAGTCTATGAAATTTACTAGAAATAGACTCTCACAAACATTTCCGTTATTCTAGTACTTATTTAAATCCTCTCAGAGTCGATAAGAACGCCTGTAACATGCGAAGACGATGTAAAGCCCTCTATTTATCTATTTATATTCCGACGACGACGTGTAACGCGTGTCACGCACAACATTACTTTGTACCTGCAAAATATTCCAGTACTCTGCCATCCCCCTAAAGCAACACCACCCTTGAGTTCAGTTAAGTTCACATTTGCACCACATCTGCGTGGGCGAAGCGATTTCGAATGCAAAACTTCCCGTTCATCAAGCCTTCGCCAAACCGCCTTTCATCTTCGTTTTTTCGCCATCGTCACCGCAGCGACAGCCGCCTCCCTAGGGCGCATTTCCACTCGATTTTCCTGCGTCTAAGGAGACGCAGCTTCCCAGGAAAACCACACCTACACAGCTTATAAACGTCGCACTTTTTTCGCACTTTCACCACTCTTTCTCGTTCTTTTCTCTTCTTTTCCACCCCTAAACGATGTTTGATTGCTGTACATTGGAAATCTGCTGATGGGGGGAAAGTGCACTGGTCTTCAAGACGAAAAAAAGGACAAACACCAGCAGTTCGTCGAGACGTCGACATGTTCTTTATTTATTATCCTTGTCCAAAACGTGGATGTGTAGGCGAATCCGTATGTGTACGCTCGGAAAAACGGATTTCATCAAGTTGCTAGTGGCAAAATTCGGGAGAAACCAATGTTCATGCATCGGTTGCCAGGCCGTTCCGGGTTTTTGCACAATGTCGCTGCTTTTTTACCTTCGACATGTTCGCGCGCGGGAGTTTTTTTCAGCGCACATTGCGTTATTTCGCGCTGGTTCGCGCTCTCTTAATTCATTTTTCAAGTTCAGCCGAGAATAAAAAAAGCTCTCAGGCTCTAAAATTTCTTTATAACCTCTTAAGAAGCACATTTGCTTCCTTTTCTTTGCAGGCAAGGCGTATAAGTGTAAAAGTTTATGTAGAAAAGTTGCATTCCCTAGGCTGTTATAAAAATTTAATATAAAACTTGATTTTCCTACAAAAAGATTTCATTATTTTTATTAATTTAGCCAGCGCCGTTAATTGCCTTGCATTGAAGAAGAAAGACTACTTAAATTTACATAACCTCATCTAAGAATAACGATATTATTCCTTCGATTAATAGCGTTTCATTTTACTTCCAATATACACATTTCAGTAACGATATTCATATCCTACGGGTTGACATATCCATACTGGTAGGTCACGAAGGTCTAGGCAAGCCAGTGAGAAAATGTATTCATAGTGCCACATAGCTGTGAGCAAAAAACTTTTTTACCCCCACCACTTTTGGCCGATTTTTGGCCCATCTAAAATAACACGGTAAAATTCGTCTGGAAAGAGGAGTTCTCTTCTTTTTTGGCTACTCATATTTATACAAAAATATTGGGGGGTACAATATTGCGGGTGAGGAAAGAGCGAATTAGTAAGTGTAGCTGCTCGATTAAGACGTTGGCCCCGATTTCATTTATGGCCCTTTTTATATATGTGGCTTCAAGGACGTTTAGCTGGTAGCCTTTGGGAGCCAGATGGAAAATTGTTAGCCCATCAATTGAATACGTGTGGTCCGAATTGATGAGGTGCTCGGCGAGGGCGGAACATTGGGGATTCTCCGCGCTGTTGGTGACGCGCAAGTGTCCTTTGGTAGTTGATAGAATTGTTAACTTCCTTTTCAATAGAAAACTTTAAATTGGGGTCGCGCGTGTTTATTAAATGAAGAAATGATCTAATTGTCTATCTGTTCCTGACCAAATACAGAAACGTCATCAACGTATCTGTACCATTTTTTGATATTCTGAAAAAGAGGATGAGCTGATGCAAATAGTTTTTCTTCGAATGAATCCATATAATATTTCGGCGAGTAAGGGAGAGATGGGAGAACCCATTGGTAGTCCGAAATGTTGTATGTAGGTTTTGTTGTTATACTTGAAATGGTTCAACTTAACAGAGTGACCTGTTTGCTCATTCCCTCTCGCCGCCCTGCAGGTGGTGAAAGAAAGGTAAAATAGAAAAGGGCGGCAAATGCAAAAAGAAAGGACGTAAAGGGGGAAAGGGCAAGAAGGACCCGACAGAAAAAAGGAACGTGGAGGACCTGTTCCAGGAACTCTATCAGAAAGGTATCATTCGAAAATATCCAGAGGTATACATCAGTGATTATTGCTCAGACTTCAGCTACCAGAATTACGAAAACGACAAATGCTGCTTAACCCACCTGTCGCGTTGGGCGACGCTCAGGGGGCCGTTATCATGAATTGCATCTTCCCGCTGGGCATATCCCAACTGAATAGGCCCAAGTCCATTCTACTGGCTGGCCCAAGAGGTTCTAGTTTAGATGTTCTTGCGAACGCTGTTTTCACCGAAACGCAGTGTGTCCTCTTTGATCTGATCCTAGGAAATATAGAAACCTACTCCGGAAAGAAAGGAAACAAAGATTTGACCCATAACCCAATATAAAATAACCTAACATAACTCAACATAACATAACCTAACCTAACCTAACATAATTTAACATAACCTAACTTAACCCAACAAAACCTAACCTAACAAACCCCAGACTTAACCTATCCCAACCTAACTTAATCCAATGCAATTTACATAAATAAGTATAGCGCAACACATCCATTAACCAATAAGTAAGTAAATTCTATGTGAGTCTAAATTTTATGCAAATTACTAACTTATTCTTAGTAATTGTTAATAAGTAAATGTTAAAAAATACCTCAACTTCAAAGATTAACCAAAAACAAAAGAAACAAACAAACAAAACATAACCTTTGAAAAAAGCCTGACCTCTCTAAGCTTCCTTTCTAACCGTAGGTCCTTATAAAATTTCCTGTGAGTTTGTGACTGCCATTCCTTAATTAACGTGAAAAACATTCACCGGCCATAGAAAATAAATTTCTCCCAGCGTCGAGGGAAAATATAAAAGCAACCTCCTGCAAAAAAGTGGAGTTGAAGTCGCATCGTCTTCGAAATGCCGCTAACGAAACTGCCAAATTATATTAGATCTCATTTTTCCTGCCATCCGAAACGTTCGCGGCCACTTGGCACAAACTTGAACTTGATTCGCCCGAGGGGATGAACTCGAATGTAAATAACGCACGGAAATAAAAATAAAACTTAATCTCAAGGTGCCTCTCGTTGTGTTTTTGCGGAAAATATTTGGTTAGCCTGTGGGTTGATATGCGAAGAAGGACGGTTTACAATAACAACATGATGAGAACAAAATTTGCGGATGTGTTAAAACATGTTTTATGTTTCACTGAATGAAGCTTTAGCAAGTTTGTTTTAAGAAAGCTTTTAAAAGAGTGCATGTTAATAGGGTTATTAAAGTTGTGTGTTTTAGCTGTTAACGTTATGCATTAATGTTGTCTGATATATTAATGGAGGTATTAAGAGGATTATTTTTCTAAATTGTTTTTGTTAGGAAATTTTTTGATTAATATCTTATAGAAAAATGATTCATTATTGTAGTTTTATGGCTATATTAATTAAATTACGCAGGACGACGTTTCTAAAATTATTTTCTAGGCTGTTGAGATGGTTTCCTAGAGTTGTACGACGCTTGTAGCGCCCGGTAACTTAAGTTTGTTTGCTCTATTGCGTGATGACGTTGATGGTGCCCTAAGTAGGGGAGGGGGCGCTGCATATGGTGGTAAACGTGGTACGCGCCGGATTCTGACTATTTCTCCTCTGGGGAGTTGTCGGGTATACTTGTATTTTTCTCTTGTTCTTGTGTGTTCGTTGCACCTTTGTAATAAATACTTTGTACTGTTTTATTTCGTCTTTTTGAACTTTGACGTTTGAGGTGAGCTTTGAGTAAAACTTGTGTCGCGAGAACTCAAGGAACTCTGCAAAGATCCAGTTAAGTCTGGTCCCGGGCAATCAACGGAAAATAAATGAATGTTTCAAAAACCGCTACTACCGCATAACAAGGGCTAAAGAAAGTATTAATTTATGGGTTAAGGGAGTTAAGACTAACAAGGGCGAGCTTGAATTGTTATTAAAATTATTTCAATACGTGTACTAAACGTACAATATTTTTAATTCAAATCTAACAAGGAGAGTGTTCCAATTGTCCAACACCAAATTGAATGAAACATTTTGTACGTGTAGTTCATATATAGAAATAAGTTATGTTAACGAGATTTTATGCCGTTTTGAGTCGTTTGCCCAAAAAAAAAATTTCAAAGTTTGGTATATATTACAT